>VURO01006426.1:0-21563 GCA_015108175.1 Pelvicachromis taeniatus
GTGAGGAGAAGGGGATGGTCATTGATTGTGATTAAGGTTTGCCAGTAGGGAAAAGTAATGCAAATGGGTGTGTGTGAAATCTAGAAATGAAAGTGGTGCAAAAGTGTTTATAAGAGATGACTCACCTTTCTTGCCTGTGTCCTCTTCAGGTGTTTGGGCAAATGTTTCCCCGGGGGTCCAGAGACCATGGGTTAAGAGAGTGTGGGGAATCTGTTTGTGCTTGGGTTTTTGGGTTTTTATATAATATTGGGTTTGGTGTGATATTTAAGTGCTAAGTATTTATTAAGATGATAATGTAAAATGTATTTATGTTTATTTATTCTAATTGATATATTATATTCTGTGGTGGAAGGTTGGGATTTAAAAATGTACCTAAATGTGGAATAATGGTTTAGTCTGTGACAGCTGAATATATTTAAGGCTGCCAGTTGTCATTAGAGGTAGTTTGGAGTGCTATGAAGAAGCTTGAGAAGCTGAAGTGTTGTAAGGAGAGCTGCTTAGCAAATAAATATTTATTCCACTGTACTTGCCTTGGTCTACTTCACTGTATTTCCAGCCGCTAACGGTCGCCCCTGTTACACTGCCCAAGCATAAAGCAGTTTTAGGATAAAACCTATTTGGTTCCTTGAACAGTGTCCCCAACGCTCAGCAAGAACACAAATGTGCTAAAGTATTTTTTTTAATAGATACATGTTGCTGTAATAACTAAATGAACTTACTACGTGGTTTTGAGAACTACACGTTGAACAAAAACAAAAAAAACAAATATTGATAACATTGATTTTCAGGTGGTACAAACATGAGGAAATTATTAACATATACTCATGAATAACTGAAACAGTAATTTGTTCCTGGGGTATGTATTAGCATCTAGTAATAATCCTGTAGGGACCGGTATCTCCACCTCTCGGTCATCCTTGTAGATGCTGTTAATGTGCTGGCATTCCTATTATGCTTTGGGAGAGGTCCTGAACCTTCTCTACTGAAAATGCCCCCTTTGCCCCTGATGTTGACGACCTCCATCCATTGGCGGTAAATGACTAGGATCGTCTGCAAAGGGAGTTGCTGGAGAAATCAAGGAAGGAGACACAACAAAGCCAATTTATTATGCTTCACTTGCAGCATCATGCTTATATACAGTGTGGTGTTACTGTAATCAAGATATAATCTACGCTTCCCTCAGGAACATTTATATTACTATCTACTGTCTAGGTCTGCTGTGCATTCAGGCTTTTTGGTGTGGTAGTCTTCCCTCAGCTCATCTCATACAAAATAAGATATATCTCAGCAGGAAATATAACCTGAGCTCTGCTGGAGGCAACCTGATCTTCATACATTTGACTGGTTTTTGACAGTAACACTTAAAAAAAGCTATTTTAAGTTGTTATATCAACATTGTGAGAAACTGTGTTCTTGAGAAAAAAATAATCGCACAGGAAACACTAATTAAAATGCACAAGAACTTTGAGAAAGTGGACAATTTTCCTCAGGTTCTTTAAAACATTTTGACAGAAACAAAAGATGCTACGAGTGCAGTGAGGGTGAGTAAAAATGGGACAAGTGAGATTGAAAATGTTGCTCTATTCTGAGGGAAACTTTAGAGTCCAGCTATCAAACTGAGGAGTGGACCCCAGTATAGGGGTATAAAGCCACTCACACATTTAATCATGTGACATTTTGCTAAACTGCTGATTTCTGAAACGTAATTAATGTTGCTCACGGTTCTGAAACTGCTGTGCTGTGTATCTGGTTATGAGAATCCCAAAACCCTCAATGAGACCAAGCAAAATCCCCCCCATCATTGCAGAGCCCATCATCGTTAGAGGTCCACCTGAAGAAACATACAATATATTAAGCGAGTCCAATGTAGAAGCCCAATTCCAAGAAAGTTGTCACACTGTGTAAAAGGGGAATAAAAACAAAATGAAGTGAACCCATATTTCATTGACAACAGAGCATGGAAAAACATTTTTTTAAACCACTTACTTTTACAACTTTTTGTTCCCCAGTCGCAAATTTTCTGAGACATCTTCAGGCCAACAAATTCATATTTACCTAATATTTTTCTTAAAATTTTTAGATTTTCTTAGTTTGATTTGTTTTTGTTTTATGTTAGTCTTATGTTCTATTGTGAATAAAATGTGGTTTTATTAAATTTGCGAATAATTGACCCTGCTTTTGTTTACATTTTACACAGTGTGCCAACTATGTCAGAATTAGGGCTGTATTTACTGGCGCAGAGAGACACAGCGCTGTCTTGTTGATTTTGAGCTAATGAGCTCCTTACTGCGTGCTGCTAGGATGGCTCCAGTCAGCGCACCACTGGTTATAGAGTTCCAAGGATCCTCTTTCCCTCTCAGACGAATCAAACCACAGTCGATTGTGGAAAAGAGCCCTCCCCATACAGCAAAGCTACCTGCAACATAACAAGTAACCAGACTTTGACTACTTGTATGAAGCTAGCTGTACCTAAACAATTTAATTTACACAAAAAAATGGTGAATCACTAACTAACTCCCATGTGTAGCAAAAAACAGGAACTGCTCACCTCCAATCTGTGGAGCTCTAATTCGCACTGCTTTTGCACTGCCTTTCAGCCTGTGCCCGACACCCTGAAATATTAGAGCTCAGTTGAATTTTGCCTTTCACAACCTGACGAGTCAGAGAACAAACAACTGTGTTTTGAACTCACAGCAGGGGCATTTCGAAAGCCCTTGACTGCCTGGAACACCCCTCCTCCAATTGCACCAATTGTGAAACCACCTCCACAGTCATCCACTATCCTCCAAGGGCTGTATTAAGAGAGAAATGGATATCAATGTGACAGGAAAACTGACAATGGGGGTATATCTGAAAATTGACATCCAGTAGATATCAACAATGCAGAAGTTATCTGTTGGGGTCTGGGTGAATCTGAAGACAATATGGGCACAGTTCTGGCTGAGAAATGTATACTACCCATGGATGCAAGGGAAAAAAGAACTAGTTCCTTGAAAGGCACACAAATAACTAAATACTCACCTCTGAGTTATGTTTGTGTCATAAAACAGTATTGAAAGAACTAATGAGGTAGGGAGAAGAGAAGTGAAAATTTGCACAATTCCCATTAAGAACTGTATCTTTCCCATGAATTGTTTTCAGGTTGGATTCAGGTCAGGTGGGATATATTTCAGGTAGGCTGTGGTGTTGAAATGATGCTCATTTGGTACTAAGGGGCCGAAAGTGTCAAAAACATACCCCCCACACCATTAAACCACCTCCATAAGCCTGATCCATTGATACAAGGCAGGATGGATCCAAGCTTTTTATGTTGCCAGATTCTGACCCTACCATCTAAAGCAGGGGTCACCAACATGGTGCTCGCAGGCACCAGGTTGCCCGCAAAGATCATATGAGTAGCCCATGGGCCTGTTCTAAAAATAGCTCACTATAGCAACTTACCAGTAAGCTGCATCTATTTTTATTTTATGTTGCTATTTTTTTTAAATCACAATTGCATTGGTGTCAATTTGTTACAGATAATATATATAAAAAATGTTTATTATTAAATATTAGATCAGCGCTAGCTGGTCTCCATGGAAACAGTTGCCATAATCAGTTTCTTTACATAGATGAATATCATTAGTTATTAATGATAACATATAATTAAAAGTTAAATTGAGGAAATTTGTTATTTCAGAAGTGTGTGTCAAACTGGTAGCCCTTCACATTAATCAGTACCCAAGAAGTAGCTCTCACTTTCAAAAAGGTTGGTGACCCCTGGTCTGAAGACTCGACTCATACCTATCAAGACCCATTCTTGGCTGACGGGAGCGGTACTCCTTTAGTCTTCTCCTGCCGTAGCCCAACTACTTTGAGGTTTGATGTGTTGTCCATTCAGAGATGCTCTTCTGCATACTTCAGTTGTAAGGAGTGGTTATTTGAGTTACTGCTGCCTTCAGTTCAAAACAGTCTGACCACTCTCGTCTGATCCCTGACATTAACAAGACTTTTTCAATCACATAACTGTTGCTCACTGGATATTTTCTATTTTTCACGCTGTTCTCTGGAAAATCCTAGAAAGTTTGACTTGTAGGGGATTAACCTTGGATCGAGGCGTGTCTTAACTCGATAAATAAATACAAATTCCTGAACTGCCCGTTTGGAACAGAATTTTGAGATAAAACCACCGGAACTATTTTTCATTTCTAGCCTAACTCCAGCTATTACTTAAAAACAGAAACATTTTCAGGCAAAGGTGACTCTATCAGCTTATTGTGTGTGCAGAGGGCGCCTCCATATAACAGCTTTCTCTTTTTTATATGCCTTTAATAAGCAGGCCGCAACTCCCGCGGAGCCGTTCTGCTCGTTCTCATGTCAAAACTGAGTATGAAATTAAAAAGTCAACACTTGACTCAAACATAATTGGTTTTAAAAGAAAAACAAACACTGTTAAAATCTAATCTTACCAGGGCTCTCGGGTATATGCCTCCATGTTTGTTGACGTCGTCGTCGTCTTCGTCAAGAAGACGTGATTACGTCATCATCAAGCGCCCAGTGTATGCAGTTTTGGAAAGAGGTATCGTTAGCTTGACGATAAAACAAGGGCCGCCTTTTTAAAAGGTAAGAATTTAATCATTTCTTGTTGTTCGGGCTTTCGAAATAAAGGGTAACATTTGTGTTTGTGATGTGTGGATGTTTTTTGGAGACGCATAGTTTTGTTTATTGCGTTAATCTTACATCTGCAGCCACGGAGGCACCGCAAGCGTGTTAGTTTCTTGTTAAAGTATTGTACATGGTACGAATTATTCAAAGAAAAAAGAAAGAAAAAAAAAATATATATATATGAGTCAAGGAGCTAGTAAAGTTTTACCTGGAATTCACGTAGGATGCCAAAATGATGGCCAAATAATCTAAGAAACTTTTCTTTTTTAGGATTATGGAGGTACTTTAAATTTTATTAAATGTTATGAATTTTATGATGGCATGTCATCATTTTTTAAATGTTCAGGAGTGTAGTCATTCTCAGACCTGCCAGGATGCATGCTTTAAACTACAATTTATAATGTGCATTTTACTTTATGTGAGTCAGTGGTTTGTGTGTAAATGACGAGTTTCTATATGTTGCAATTAATCAAAGGGTGCATATTATTGAAAGTAAATAATATGTATTATTTGATTTTTGACAGCTCTAAGACTATTTTTATACTGTGTAATAATGTGTTATGAACATTTGTGAATTTCAGCCATAATATAAACATCTGTGTTTCACATGGACTGCTCTGTCTTTCAGGATGCCTTTACCTCCAGCACTGCTGGCCCGATTGGCCAAGAGAGGGATTGTTAAACCAACAGAGCAAGGTAGTGGAGCAGATCCTTCATGGATTTCTCCTTATGTTTTGTGCTTTTTTTTTTTTTTTCATGCCTTTTTAAAAACATTTTCCCCTTCAATTAATCCAGGGGCAGATGAGGAGATTATTGCTGAAGATTACGATGACAACAATGTCGATTATGAAGCCACCAGAGTGGAGAATCTACCACCAAACTGGTACAAAGTGTTTGACTCTGCTTGGTATGTACACTTGATATACTATAATTTAATATAATAGGAATTTTATACTTTATTTCAAAATGATTATTAGAAACTTCACAATCAGAATACCCTGATTACTTTTCCTTTCTCATTTTTTATTCTTGAGAACTGAAGTACTGCCTGAACATTATAACTACTGTCATGGAGAGCTAAAGTGTATTTTTAAACTGTTGAGTAAGTTTTAATTAATTTTGTGGTTACAATATTAATCACTAATGTCCACGGATATTTGTTTTATTTTCCTTACACAGTGGTCTTCCTTATTACTGGAATGTTGAGACAGAAATGGTTGCCTGGTTATCCCCAAATGACCCATCGGCAGTAATAACGAAACCTGCCAAGAAAATAAGAGGTATACTTTTATTAAGCTTCTATAATGTAATGTTTTCAAGAGGCACTAATGATCACAATTTCAGTCCTGTTACAGTAGACGCGTGTTACTTTGCATGTACAACCTCAGAATACAGTTTGCTTCTGACAGATTTCAGTCATGGCTAATTTTGTGATCCTTGCCTTAATTTGTGTTTTTAGTAGAAGGAGATGAAAAGGGTGAGAAGCAAGTTGAGAAACCAGACAGAGACAGGGACAGAGAACGACACAGAGACCGGGATAGGGAAAGGGATCGAGATCGGGAAAGGGACAGGGAAAGGGACCGGGACAGAGAGCGTGATGATGGGAGAGACAGAAGAAAGCAGAGAAGAGACGAGGCGGCGCCGTACAGTCGAAGCAAAAAAGGTCATGTTTACATCTGAATCATTACACGTTTACACAGCAAAGCCTTTCACATGATTGAATATTGAACTCTTCATTTTTTTACAGGTAGAAAAGATGATGAGATGGACCCCATGGATCCAAGTGCTTACTCTGATGCTCCAAGGTACAGTACACATGGTGACTTTGATATAAGCTATATACAAGTAGTACTCTGGTACTCTGATTTTGCCAGAAAAATTGTGTTGCACTTGTTGAAAATTAGTTACGAGAGACATACCAAATCAATTCCCATCATGCATTTTTATCTTAAGCCTAAGGACTAAACCCTCGCACAGCACAGCTACGATGTTTGAGTGTGTCCCCTCAAAATTCAAAATGGTAATCAGCATAGCCGATATTCCTGGTTTAGAGAGCTCACATAAATCTACAGTTCATGCAAGGCACAACACCTCAACGAGAGGCAGATTTTATTACAACAGCATAATGTTCATAGTGAACTGGATAAGTTTTCCTCTCATTTTCGTAAAGGATGCACTACTAAAGAGGGAAATAAATACAGGATTGTAGCACATTTCTTTAGTATGTGGAGAATTTGACCAGCTTTTATCACAACTTCCACATTGATACTTATGGGTCACTTCACTCAGTTAAGTACCTCCAGAAGCAAAATGTACCATTGCATTGAACCCAGTATTTAAGGTCACAGCACTTTTCAGTGTTATTCTTAAAGAATGGCTCCATACTACCATAATCCTTGTATGTGCAGTCAGTCTTATTGTAGCTGTAAATGCAACATACTGTAGCCATCATTAACTAAATTTACCTCGCTTGCAGTTTTCCTGCCACCACGGGCCAAATTGTCTGCTGTGAAAATGTCTATTTAAAACCTACACCTGCAGTTTTCTGTTAAAAGTATTCCTAAGACCAAGCTGAAATTGTCATTGCAATTTGATAAAGGTTGTTTTCTCAGTCTTGACCAAACCCTTTTTCAGCCATGGAAGACATTATAGAGCTGGTTACAAATGCAGTTAAAACACAAACATATTCATTTTTGCAGAGGGTCGTGGTCAAGTGGGCTGCCCAAACGTAATGAAGCAAAAACGGGTGCAGACACCACAGCAGCGGGGCCGCTCTTCCAGCAGCGTCCGTACCCGAGTCCAGGAGCTGTTCTGCGGGCTAACGCAGCAAACCAACTACCCAAGGAGTAAAAGCAGATACCATGAAGATAGCAACTTAAAACTCTACAGTTGGTCTTCATTATGCTCGCATGCTAAACATCACAGTTTGAGACAGGCTTTTCTTTTCATTGTGAAATGTGTACATGTCAGAAATGAAGGGCTGAACTTTTTGGACGGCTACTCCATTCATACTCCTGCCGTGTAGAGCATTTGTAAATATGTTTTTATATGACCCAAAGAGTCACTTCTTGTTGTTACTAGACCCACCAGTGAACATAATAATAAACTTAAAGACTACTGTGACAATGACCTGTTGCAGCTTTTTCTCAATAGTTACGTTGCCACATGTACAAAAAAAAAAAATCTCGACAAGGTTTTATTACAAAATTGCAATTTTTTAAAATCCATAATACTTGAATAATAACAAAAAATAATAGAACAGCTGGGATGAGGTGGTTGGAAAAAGAACAGTGGATATTTCAGTCAACATAAAAAAAATCAGTGGTCTGCTGCTGCACCAACATAGTGACAAATGGAGTCATAGTCCAACGTGAACACTTTATCCTCGTATCTGTCGAGCTGGACCATCGCTCTGCACTTGTTCTTGTCCCGCTGAAGAATACGGCCAACCTGAGTCGGGTGGGAACATGGTGATTAGTAACAGCTAATCAGAACAAATTAATATATAAAGCAGGAAGGTTACTTTGCTCACCTTTCCTTTGTGGTCACCTAGTACCACCATTACAGAATCATATTCACTTTTTGGGACAATAGTTTCCAACATGTCCTGCTTCACATCTGCCACAGGAAAATTAAAAAAAAAGGAAAAGAAAGAAACTGGGTCATTCATTGAAGAATTTCTACAGTAATACCAACTAGGCAGCACTCAGGAGTAGAGCCAGCAGATTCTGACATTTATGTTTGCTAATAACCAATAAGGAAAAGAATCAAATTAATCCCCAATCTGGGAAGTCTGGTTGCCAGATTTAAGTCAGCAGACCGACCTCTCAGGACAACGAGCAATGCTTCTGCTATAGCCAGCAGATATCTGTGGTCAGAAGTCCTGTTTTATTGAGTAACATAAATACATAAAAAAAAAAAAAAATGTAAAAATATTATCCTTCTAACTCGTTATATTTTGGCAATAATAATCAGTAATCCCTCATCTTACTCTCCAACACGACCATTTACCTGTAAGTAATCTGCAAACAGATTCTTGGCCTGTGCCTGAAGGTTCTGCACACTTATATACTTTTAAAGTGATTGATTTGACATGATAGCATAGTGTGACGTCAACTCATCATGACATAAAAGATATCCAAGTAGAGATATCCTAACAGATTGAAACTGTAGATATCTCTCAAATTAACAAACTGAACAATATAGAAGACTGGTTATTGTGGAGATTTGGTAATGCCAAAAATGTTAAGGGATAGCTTGATCATTTTTTTAAAAAAAATCCATATTTGCTCTGCATTGTTGAAAGTTAGATGCGATGGGCATTAAAAGTTACTCTACTGGTCGACAATTATAACTTATTCATAATTGTGTGCAAAGAATTCGACAAAAAGAGATTTAACAGACCTTCAAAAACCAATAAAGCCAAACTTTTCATTCAAATTCTACCAAAAACAAGTCTGTCTGATCAAGTCATATTTGTCTATTAAACTAACACCTCACAATAACAGTGATTAATTTGGAGCTTGTTTTATACCACGTATGTATAAATATACTACATAAAAACTTTTGTCATGCAAAGGTGAAATTAGGAGCAGCTAAAAAACACCTCAACTTGCGAGATGAATTATGAAATCCACAGGGAAAGTGACAACACACATTTTACACATTTCCTAACAAGCTCCAATTAGACAACAGAAAACACTAACACCACAGACTGAGAAAAATAACACCGAGTGAGCCTGAGATCGCACTAATAACTCACCGTCTAACAGTCTTCCCTCTTCAGTTCGGCACACACAGGTAGACGGCGTCAGGACATCCTCCACATGCATCTACACAAAAACGAGACTTATTTTAAGAGCTCTGAATGTTTCCAGTTATCACAGCAATATTTGTGGATTTTCTGTGAACGCCGATACTTCTGTTTAAAACTAACTGTAACTAATGTCTGACTCTCAAAAAAGTGAACACATGTGAAAGCTAAAGTAGCTTCTGTTTGGCCGTTGGGTTACTGCACTTAACACAAAGTTGTTCTGGGGGATTAACATTTCTGTCGCAGTGGCAGTGGGTTCTTCCTGGATGATAATGACTGGTGAACAAGTAGCCACACTTTGATGTGTCACTAAATCTCACTGTCATGTTAGTGCTCTCTACAACCATCATCAAAACATCAAATGAGAGAATTTCTTTTTACAAGAACGATTTTTTGCCCTCAGTAAAATTCACAGACTTAGAGACTCAGTGCGAAGTAGGCTTGAGCTGAACTGCAGGGTATTTAAAAATCCTGACAGCAGGATTTTAAATACTGTCACATAAAAAAACAACCCAAAAAACTAGACCACCTCTTTCTATAAAGCGATCTATAATGGCATGTTGCCCAGAAACACCACCAGAGGGCAGTCTCGACCAGCAGTGGAAACTGAGCTCAGTGAGCTGTGAACCGTGACAACTTCAAGTAGTAAATGGAGCAAGTCTGAAACTCCAAAAATATGATATAAAGTGTGTTGTGTTGTCCCCCAGCCCAGTTTTCTAGATTAAAATACTTCCCAGCTAAGTTGATTTCACAAGATGGTGTTTGTTTTATTTTCCTCCTTCCTTATTTATAATTTTCCACTGACAGAGAGAATCAGGAATGCAGTGCAACAGACTGCAACAGTGAGACAGGAGCGCTGACTGTTGCAGTCTGTTGCACACTCATGAAATGAATAATTATTTCAATAAATTTGTATTTCTACTTTTATGTAGGAATTGTTTAGTTGGTTATATCGTTTAAATGTCAGAAAAGTCAAAAATCCCGCCCAAATCTAATGAAGGCACATTGTGGTGCCTTGTGGTGGTATGAGGTTCCCTAACACCTTCCCATTTACTTTCATTTTTTTTCTGCCTATACCTTTAACACATGTTAATAACTGGCATAGAAAGGTGTAATACAGCTGTAGTACCTTTGAATTGTAGTACCTGCCCCCTTTGAACGCCTTGTCGATAAAGCGAACTTTCAGGTCTCTCTGGAGCCAGGACGGGGGAGCCGGTGGTCGCCTTGGTTCTTTCACTGGAGGCTTATCTCTACATAAGAAACAGCAGATGAACAAATATACTACATGTGTAAGCAGAGAACACGCTGTCAAAATTATAAAGTAAGTAATAATTCAATTTGAAATGCTCATTAATGAATCTCTTAAAAAAAATTTACCCATCTTGACTCGATTCTCTGTGTTTCCTCTTCTTCTCGTCTTTTTCTCGATCTCTTTCTGAGGACTTGTGTTTTACTTTGTTGCCGTTACTACTCCTCTCTTTCTCCTCCCGCCTCTGATGCTCTCTCTCTTGATCTTTTCCCTTCTCTTTCTCCTTTTCCTTGTCTTTGTGGGCTTTACTGAGGCGACCTAATTGTTTGGGGGGGCAGTATTAGATGGCATTAAAAAAAATAAGAAAATTTTTTTGCAAACACAGACAACAGTACTAGAAGAGTTATTCCTCATGGCCTTTTCATTCTAGGAAAAAAAAAACTGCTGGCTCTTGTAAATACAAGCTGTGGCTAAATCTCTGTTTAGTGAAATGTCACTGAAAAGGATAAGTCTGATCCCCAGAACACTGCGTAACAGCAAGATCCCTTAGATTCTTGATTAAAAAATAAATCTGTATTATATGTAACTATAATAGCAAAACAGGATTTTCGTATTTAATGAAATGTCACCATATTTTAAGTCAGAGTTACTCACTGAGATCTTTGCTGTATTTCTCATATTCCTTGCGCTCCACCAGTTTAATTGCGTACTGGCTGATCGTCACAACCTTGCTGCCAATAGCCAACTTCACCATGACTCGAGCATTGTCTGGATCAACACCTTCTATCTACCTCAGGCAAAAAAAAGAAAAGAAAAAAAAGTCAGAAACAGGTAGTACAAAACAAATGTCTAGCTTCAATTGCATTTCTTACAGATTTAGCATTAGAACCTGGTGTCTGTATGCCTGTATGTGTATGCATCTGCTTGTGATAACCAAGAACTTTATAACAAATAACTGAACAATATCATCAGCTGCCTCCCACAGTGGGTGACCACTGGACAGACTCCAGCTCCATGCCTTGACTGCAGATGGGAATAGTAGTCCTCTGCTCCGTGTACCGAGGCATGAACCAGTTCTCCATCTGCTGCTGGTTCTGGTTCGGTGGGGGCTTCTGCTCCAGCTTGCAGCAGATCTACAGAGCCGAGCAAGGACTATATCACTACTCTAGTCCAAGATGATGAAGCTGGAATCCTTTCGACCACAGCATACATGAGTGACAAATGAACCAGTTTAGGCCATCAAACGTCAAGGGCTCAACTCCCGTCCAGCCCCTACACGCTGCCACTGTCTGTGCATCTGCATTAGGGGTGCACACCACATGACGAGGAGTTCCAAACTGACTAGCCTTTAATGTGTTTTGCAGCCCCCCTCAATGAGTCCATCTTACTAACCACACAAAAATGAGTTCCATGTGATTATTTCCTAAATACAACCCATAGAAACTGGGCGTGTTTAAACATGATTTGTACATGGTTTTGTGAAATGTCTCATAATTATTTATTTATTTTTCTAAAATGAAAGAAATTGAAATAAAATAGGAGCATGTTATAACAGGTGAAAAAGATCTCAATAATCTGACAGCAGAATAAATTGCCAAAGATGCTTGTTACAAGTCCCCGTCTCCAGTGCAGGAAGGTGAGGAAGACTCAAAGGTTGCTGTTGTATTTCGACTCTATTCCTTAATTAGAATCTCTAACATTTGTTATGGAGTGAAAGGGTGTGGGGGCCAGACTTGTTAGCAGACTGAACTTCTCACAAAATAATTGTGAGAAGAGTATCTACAATTGAATCATACGCTTGTATGGTTAAAATAAATTAATAAAAATTACTAAATGAGTCACTGAATATACTTGGCTAGCATGTCTAATACAGTCCTTGTGTGGGAAACGCCGACTTTGTTCCAGGAGAAAATTATACCACACAGATTCTAGATCAACTCTACCTTGCCGTAGAGATCTTTATGTGGCCCTGACTGTACCAGCACACAACCCCCGGGACCCATCACTAGCTCCTCCTCCTTTCCTCGCTCCTCGCCTGGCTTTGGGGGACGCTTATGTTTGCTGGGCTCCAGGTCCTTAATTGCCGAACGATCTGCTCCAAGACCCAACCCCTTTGGACGCAGCTGGTGCTCAATTGGCTTCACATCTCTATAGCAGTGAGGCAGTCACGGGAATAAATCAATATACAGGGACATGGACATGTCCGGGTTGTAAAACAGGCTAAAGGTTTAAATGCTTTACTTTTATGTAGATGAAGAACAATGCAGTTTCTAGTTATTTTTAGTTTTATAGTCTTTGCCACTGTTGCGGATTAATAAGAAAATCCACAGGAATTAATCAGTTATAGAGCAATCATGACAGCTGAAAATTAATTGTTTGCCAGTTGACTTACTGTTTCAGTATACATTTGAACACCACTGTGTTAAAAGGTCTGTGTAATGATAATAAATTGAAAGAGGAAACAGTAAAGCAGAACTACTAATTTGTTACTTACTGTTTAAAGGTACGCCCAATGCCTTCCCCCTTCTTCCAACCCATCCCTTTAAGCATTGCAAGTCCATAAGCCTCGACAGGAACACGCTCATAATCTGCCTCTGTTGACTGACAAACAAATACTGCAAAATTATTTTGGAAATGAAAGCATATTACATTCAAATATAATTCAGACATCACAGTCTGCATTAAAAATTCCTGACGGGCTAAACAAGGTGCTTATGTAATCGTTGACTTATAAAGCACACAAAAAAAAAAAAAAGTTTGTTGCAGCTGACACAGAGAAACAGCTTGTCATGCCGGTCTTACTCAGCCTTTTGGCCACAGGCTGTCAGACTCGGTCCCGGCTGACTCAGAGTCACCAGGCCGCAGCTACAGCAGCCCTCATCAGAGCAGTAGCCCTGCTCATCTCTCTCCACCGAAGGTCTTCCTCTGAGGGGGCTGGGAGCCCTCGCAAAGGATGCTGCATGAAAATGAGCTCGGGGGCACCGTGAGCAAATTTTCCCCGACTCTCGTGTTTTGCCAGTCACATCCACAGTGACAGAGCAGATATGGGACGATAGTGAGGAGACATGTGAGGCCTTTACATTAAAAGAAACAGAAAGAGCCCCAATTGGTTGCCTTTATGTCTCTGGAAGACTCTTATGCCTGCCTGCCACCAAAGTCTTACTGTACTGACAAAGTCATCTGTACCCATTCGTGTGTGTGTGCCGCTGTGTATGTATGCAGGGGTGTCTCCCAGTTGAGAGTCAGCACTTTCCTACACTCAAATTTCAGTCCGAGTCAAAGCAACCGGTCTACCAGACATTTTGCACTGTCGGGCTTTTTTATTTGCTCACTGCTTTCTAATAGATTACATTGCAGTTTATACACATTTGACACCACAGTTGTAATAGTTTTCCATTTTTCATTATTTTTAGCATTTCATTCAATCTTTCTTTTGTTTTAAATTCAATTTATTTTAAAAATGTTCACCTAAATATGTTTTATTGGTTTCAGTGTTAGTTTTGTTTTACTTTATTTGTTTTGTTTTGGTTGTTTTAAAACAATGCAGGGTTAACTGTAAGGGAAATATAATGGGCATTTGAATATCATCTCAACACAAGTGTTGACTCATGTCCATAGATACGTCCAAGTCTAGATACATAAAGGGACCAAAACTTCCACAGGTATGTTATCAGGACTAATTTGACTAAATTAAGACAATTTATGTATATATTTTTCAATATGCATGGGCTATATCCCAAAACAATAAAATTATTTATTTTAATTCATTTTGTAAGCGCACAATATTGTTCCAGTGAATTTTCATATCAGTCTACTCTTAACTTTTGAGACAACTAAAGTTTGTTTTTTTTCACACCTAGTTTGAGTTTAATACTTTAATAAGTATTAATAAGAGTAATACATGGTGCTTTAAAAAGAGCCATGTATCAGTTCCTTAAATTGTAATCTCTGTGGTATCCTTTCATTTCAGACTTTTCCCTGAGAAAAGTCAGAAATTCAACATCTAAAAGGAAGCTAAAAGGACTAAAAGGAATCTTTTAGTATAAATCATCAGGTTTGTCATGTTTAAAGCCCTTTAATCCTGTCACAGTCAGATATTGATTCTTTGATTTACAATTTTAAATTCATTTGTAATCTCTATGTTATTCATTTATTTGGATTTTTTTTATGCATTGATTCCATTTTTCACCATCGTTTCTACAAATAAAAATTTGTTTAAATATAATGGGAAAAAAGTGCTTTCTACAAAATGATCATCCAAACAAATAATTCCATGTTTTCTATACATTTATTACATCATTTAATTTCTTAACTGTCATAGGCTGAGAGGTGGTAAACATCCTGTACATACCCTCAACCAAGCTTACACACATCTTTGAAAAGTAGCTAAAATAACCAAGAACACAGAGAACATGCCAAGTCCATACAATCCCAGTTAACTGTCAGGTTCAGACCCAGGACCCCTTAGTGTGAGGCGTGCTAACCATTATGCTGCCCAAATCAATCTGGAATTTTCACATTTCTTAATCAGTCACCAAAGTGGTTCATCTGACTCCATTCACCCTTTTCTCTGGCATCCTCTTCTGTCACACTGACCCTTCTTCATGTTCTCTAATGTGTGGCTTTCTGCTGTTTTTGTATACATTCCTCTTGATTACATACATTTCTCCTGTTTGCTATTTATTCCTGCTGCCTGCTATTTACATTTTATTCCAGCACATTTGGTATGACGCACCCACAATTTCATTGTACACGTACAATGACAATAAAGGGTCATTCTATTCTATTCGTGGCCTCCCTCTTCACCTCCTGCACCTCCTGTATGGCAGCGCCTTAATTAAAATTCAGCCATCTCAACCTATTTTTAATGTTGTCTCCAAACCGGTCAACCTGAGCTCTCCCTCTGATATACTAATTTATAATCTTGTTCTTTCTGGTCCCTTCCAATGAAACTCTTAGTATCTCCAGCTCAGCCTCCTGTCTTTTTGTCAATACCAACATCTCCAAACCATACATGATAGCAGGTCTCACTACCATCTTGTAAACTTTTACTCTTGCTACTATTCTTCTGTCACAAATGACCCCTGACACCCATCTCCGACGTTACCTGTCATCATATCCATCACCATCACAAACACACCTCACTACTACCTCACGGTTCTCATCCATGCCCTGCACCACTTTCACATAGACAGGACACAGTGCAACTTCTTGTCTATACTTCTAAACATTGTATAAAAATAAAATTAGGATTATACCCTTCACTGCCTTCAGCAGTTATGGACAAGATAATACTGTGAACCGCATAGCAAACAGAATAGAATTTATGTCCATACTTACAGATTCAGGCCTCAGGTCCACCTTTACTTGGTCTCCATCCTCAAAGCCTTCTGGCACTTTATTTTGCATTAACAGGGGGATAGAGAGGTTGACGTTTTCTGACTTAGGGCCATTTTGCCACAGATCAAGCTGCCTCCGCGAATCTACGAAAGTAATGAGAAGTTTAAGGCGATTTGTGCGATCTAATGGTACTCACAGCCCTGCCTCCTACACATACACAAACCTTCAATGAGCTCCTTAACAGCCTGAGACTCCACAGAGTCATTGTCTTGGGTTGTGTTTTGTGTTTTGCCTCCATTTTCTGAGTTCTGGCCCACTTGGTCCGGCTTGTGCCAGCGGTTCTTCTGGATCAGAGGGATGATGAGCTCCTTGGGTTTCTCATTTGGCTTTGAACTGCACCAAAGTATAAAATTAGAGAGCTGTCAGGCGGGGCCGTTTCAAAACAACACTTTGCGTTGCTAACTGTGTCTATATAACAATTATACATAGTTATTAATGTCAAAAAGCACAGTAATTTCAATGACTAGCTACGATTAGAAACGCAACCGGTAAATTACACCGAAACGTTATGTTAGCATTAGCATAAAAAGCCGACCTTTGCAGCTCATTTCCATGAATTCCTGTAAGGTAATCTCTGTCATCTCTCTTGGCCTGAGCGTCGCTCGTCAACGGTTTAAATTTACTGGCTGTTTTGGTGAAACCAAACGACACGGCCGCTGGTCTTTTCTCTCCCTGCTGTTCCTCCGAAAACGGTATGGGCTTGAAGGAACCCGCATCTGCTCCGTGCGACGCCATTGTTGTTTGTGAAAGAGAGAAAAAAAAATGACGTAGACGGAAAGACTTGTGGTAGTTGTTGTTTATTCGCGGCACAGGAACGTTTTCTAGCCAATTGAAGATTACTACATCTCCCGTCATGCGTCATAATTAAAGGTACAGAGTAGTTTAGTGATGAGTAGTAGTGATTTTCAAAATCCACAGGGAGGAGGGAACAAATTAAACAGGAAGCAAACGTTCACAGTTCACGAATATAGTTTTCATATTTACAGATGAAAAATATTAAATAATAACACGTGTCCCTGATAATGCTCAGTGCCATGAAATTGTTTGTGTTTAATAAAGTAAATAATGACCGACTAGTCATTCTCATTTTAAGAACATATAATATTTCCAGTCGTTATTCTTTAAAATCTAAAGTTTATAAAACTATTTCCGCATTATTTTCATAATAATTTTATAATAATAATAATATTATTAATAATAATAATTTTTACAATTTTCACTTTCACAAGCATTTGAAATCAGCTTTTATTCGTGTTTCGAAAAGAAGTAGCAAGCGGCGTATCCGGGCTCCCATACCATACATCCCAAAACATACTTGCAACATCCCTGAAGGACAACCTACATTCTCACCTTCACTAACCTCACACCTTATAATGATTTTATTGCGAAATCACGCTTGCCAGCGCTGGATTGAATAACCTGCAGCGCAATTATGGCTTAGAAAGTCTCCTGTTTAAAGCTTGCTCTCACGCCTTTAACTCGTAAGCGAAAAGTGATGCTGCTGCTGCTACTGCTGCTGCTGCTGCTGCAGGTACAAAGAGACCTAATAGGGGCGGTACTTTTAACTCTTTATTCCCTCCCCTCCGTGCTCATTAACTTCTCAAGATAACCTTCTCACTTGCTATTTATGCTGTCACTGTTTCTATTGCTGCAAAAGTCCATTTTACTTCCACGAGCTCCATCCCATACCCGCACTTTCAACCGGACAGTAAAACCTAATCTAATTTTGTCTTTCTCACTTACGCCCTGGGAGCACCGCGCCTGCAGTTCAATGACACCTCTACCCGGTCAAATCGATAGTACCGATGTTTGTCTTTTTGTTAGCTGCTGCAGTTGCATCGATCAAATAACTATGCATCCGTAAACAATTAACCTGGACGATCTCGCAAACAAGGAAGGGAGGATTTGACGCGAGTAAGGCGGACATGGAGGTAAGTCCAGCCATTATTATTGACACTTTGCACAAGTTAAACATTTGTAACCACGTCTTTCATCCATCCTCCACGCTGGTTTGCCCATAGCAGTGCAGCAGCTGTTACAAATTATGAGCGGCCGCTGTCACATTTGGCCGACAGTGTGTGTGTGTTATTTTCCCTCTCTCTCCTCTCCCCTCTCTCCCTCTCTCTCTCTCTAAGATCAGCACCGCTCTCAGAGCATCACTAGTGTCCAAATATATCCCGTCAGCCGCGCACATCGTATCTGACTTTGTCTGGGATACAGTGGCAGCATCTACACATCACTGCATTCCCACACCTTTTTTTTTTCTAAATTATTATCCACCGGACTGCTGCTGCTACTGTTACTGCCGTTGCTTTTAAACAAAGCAACTCATTTTAATTAAGTATACTGGCTTGTCATTTAACCTCAGTCGGGTCAATGTATATAGACGCGTTCAAACGGATCCTCTTTGAAAGGCTGAACTGCTTGAAGAGGATGTGTGTGTGTCAGCGGCAAGGCAGGTTAGTATTTCCCTAAATATGGGAAATCTGAGAATTTGTTGTGTGTAAGCCAAGTGTGCGTGAGGTGAGATGAGGGGGGAGGTAGAGGGTGGACTGAGAGGAGAGAGAGAGAGTGTGTGTGTGTGTGTATGCATGTAAACTAGTCAGCCTGTGAGTGTGTGTGAGAGAGAGTGTGAAGAATGTGGGTTTGCGATTAGTGTGGCAGATCTTTTGGATAACAGTGTCAGTTTTAACAGATGTAGCAGCTGGTAATCATGTGTGCATGCTTGGTTGTGTGTGTATGTGTGTGCACGTGAATTCATGAGTGGCTTTCGAAAGTTTGTTGAGCTCCGTTTCATAAATCCATTTGCTCGTGTGTGGTTTTTCTCTCCACTTTTCAGTCTCCTGCTCCAGAAATCGTCTTAATGAAATGCTCGATGCACCTGCACCCATTTTGCCCTCAGAAATAGACTGACTTACAAAATGCACTCTATAGTTATCAGCCAGGTGTGTGCATGCGTGTGTGTGTGTGTGTGTGTGTGAGAGCGTTTTTGTTGCAGTTCGTTTAGGGTGTGTCCTGGTTCGATAAAAGCATCTCGTTTTAAATTGACGGATGTGTAACTCTGAGTTAATAGTGTGCATTGCTGTGGGCTTGGAAAGCAGTCAAGGTTATGCTGTTAATATAAATCTTTAATTTGTTGGAAGAGAAACATACATGGTGTGTTAGGTAGTCTACGCACGGGCTCGTTCTGCTCTGGTCCTCACACTGTTTGTTTTGCCTTAGCTTCACCTATGCATCCAGCACCTGTTTTGCACTATAAACAACGAGAGCCTTTTATTCTGCATATGTCCTCCTTTTGTTTGCAGTTATCCAGCTCAAGTTTTAACCACCAGTAAGTGGAAATGCATGTCAACTCCCCTTTCACCGCTAACAAGAGGGGAGGATGAAGTGAGGTGCATTTCTCCTCTGTCGTAGTAATGCATGTCATCTGGGAGTTGGTGATTGTCTAATTATGTACCTCCTGTGTCCTTCGGCATCATGAATATTCATGCTGCTGTTTTAAGGTGTGGTGAAAACAAAGTGTGTGTGTGTGAGAGAGAGAGTGTTTTCTAGGCAGTTTACCCTTGACAGGGCAGGGCTACGCAGGCACATTCTCCCATCTGTGGTCCAAACCTTTGCTCCCAGCCACTGCTTTTGAATTCTACAGTTGTAGCTTGCTCTATTCTTAGTTCTCAGCAGTTTGTGTGCAGTGTGATATGAAATTTCAACAACAACAAAAGCATACCCGTGCTGGAACTGCCTCTCGTGGCCATACCTACACACACTGAGATTCAGTTTGGATCGGCTAAGCTGCCTTTAAGTGGTTTACTCTGACTTAGGTAGCGAATCAATAACTAATCAATGCTAGTGTGTGGAGTTACAATTTACACAGTTCCATATTTGAAATGTCAAGAAGGCAATGAATCCTTGTATCCTTGAGTCAGATCTGAGTTGGACAACTGGGATCAATATCAGGTGGTGAGACTGGCAGCAGGAGCAAGCGAGGGTCACCTTCACCAATCCCTACTGAATCAGCAGTATCTCTCTTACACACACACACAACTGAAGGCACACACAGACACATGCACTTGAGGGCCTGCTTAGGTTACCAAACTGCGACCTCACAAAAATCCTCATTATATTGAACTGAACCTTCCGTCTCATTTCCTTATGAATTATTCATTTTGTTATTATGATTTCAGTCATTCTTTTATAAGGTTACCACACCCCTCTCTGTTTGGATTCTGTGTCCTTCCACCGATTCCCCCTCTTTTTTCTTTTTTTTTCCCATCCACTTTTAATTTTCCTAATTTCTTTCTGCTTTTCCCTTTTGGTCTCTCTTATCCATCATCACTGTTGAGGAGCTGATCTGCTGTGTTTAATTAAACTGCTCCCTCTTCCTGATGAGAGCTAATCTGGGATCGCGGCGAGGGGTGTACCGCTTTTGCGTAAATGGAGACCTGTTGTCACGGCGCTCGTCCTCAGAGGAGCCAAGAGTCTGCACAACATATAGTGACCCACTAATGTGCCTCCTGCCTTGACCTTGATCCCGTGACTCTAAATATACAGTTTGCCCAAGGCGAGCATCACTGAGCTGGTGTTATCCTGTCAGGTGTGTGTGTGTGTGTGTGTGTGTGTGTGTGTGTGTGTGTGTGTGTGTGTGTGTGTGTGTGTGTGTGTGTGTGTGTGTGTGTGTGTGTGTGTGTGTGTGTGTGTGTTTATCTGGGTGTCGCTCCAAAGCTCAACAATTTTTGGATCTCGCGCTAAATCCCCTTTTGTCGTCAACACCCAAGCAGCTTAGTAATAGTTCAATAAAAACATGAACTCATTTTTGGATTTGCTGATGCCGTGCAGAGAATATATTTTTTTCCCATCTCTTCTATTCTTATCAGCTATTCATTGTATTAAGTTTATATTGAGTGTGTAAGAGTGGAAAATGCTTTAGTGCATGTGTATGCCACTGTGCATGGCATTTTGAACCCACAAGCATTTAATCTTATATTTATAAATCTGCCACTGCTGTTTGTTTTAGGTTGAGCACTCCCATGCCCCAGATTTGAAAGAGAGTGAGCATCAGGGAGGTTTAGTACACCCAGTGTTGCTTGTGCAGTTTGGTGTAAATGTTCAGAGTGAGAGGTCAGGGCATGGGTAAGCAATAAGGCGACAAAGTCGGAGCTGGGAGAATCTTCCTGTGTATTTTCCATCTGTCTGCCACTCCACCAGTCACATGAATTTAAGGTCACTGGTTATTTAAGATGCTTTACTTGGCTGACCTCCAACACCTCCTGGGAGGATGCTGCAAGATTAGGAGCAGTGTGCCTCACCACAGGTTGGAGGGAACAGATGAGCTTATAGTGCTCAGTGTGTGGGAAGGGTTCAGCTGAAGGCTTTGTTTTCTTCACTGAAAATTAGGTAACCCCCCCCCCCCCCCCCCCCCTTTAAAAAAAAAAAAAACACCCCCAAAACCAAAAAAAAAAG
>VURO01006428.1:1271-20429 GCA_015108175.1 Pelvicachromis taeniatus
CAAAAAACCAACAAACAAAAAAAAAAATTTTAAAAAAAAAACCCCCCCCCCCCCCCCCCCCAAAAAAAAAAAACAAAAAACAAAAAAAAACAAAAACAAAAAGGCACCTTATTCAAAAAACAAACATATTGTATCTGTGTTTGATGTTAGAAGCACAGATATTAGAGAAAGTATCCAGTAAGTGGTGCAGAGGTAGATGTCCATTAATTATCCATAATCATTCACCACAGCCGGAGACATTTGAATGACGTCTACGTTAGTTTGTGGTGGAATCCAAACAAACTCGTACTCTCTTCGAGTTGATCTAGGCTGTTTCTCAATATGCGTACTTGTGTGTACTTGCGTTCTCGTGGACTCGTTATACATCATCAGTCAGAGACCAAGTACTGTTTCAATTCAAAGTACGCATCAAGCCGAGAATGCGAAAAATTCCCGCATATGTTCTCGCTCCGCCCGTTTTATCGAGCATGCATCAGTGATGACTTGTGTGGATTTGGTACAGCTAAATATCCCAGCATGCATTTCGTCCAAAACTCAATTGCGGCAATGGCGGAGAAGCGTGGCTAAAAACTTTTTAAATATTACTCTTTCTGGGTCACAAAATAAACTTTTAAGATATTTTCAGGTGAGAATGTAACTGTGTAAACTTCTAATATCTGCTCGATGTATCAAGACATCACATATTTACAAAAGTGCTCCGACATTTTCGGAGACGTGTGTTACCCACCAGCTCGATAGCTGACCAGGAGGTCGAGGCTCACTCTAGCCCGGCGAGAACAGCGCACGCCCGGCACATCGTTTTCCATCCCCCCGCGGTCTTTCGCTACTCAGGTTATGATATATAAGTCTCTTAGATAACTTCTAAATCGTAATGTTTGGTTTATTTCAGTATTTTATTTGTTGCTGAGTAAATTGGTTTGGCTGCGATTACAGTTAAGCTTCATAACATATTAATCACAGTTAAATTAAGAGGGGACGGCAGTAAAAACTCTGGACCTGTGACGCGGGTGTTCCAATTGTACAAATCGCGAGTCTGTACTCGCCGCGAGTACGGATGAGGGTTGGATAAATGGCAGCAGAAGAAGAAATGCCATAAATGGAGTGTGCTTAGGAAGTGCTGTTCTGCTCACACTGAGCTTTCTTACTACAAGCCTCATTCACCCAATCACACTCACATTCATACAAGTGCTTTTGTTTCTATATCTAGGCATGTTACCTAACATTCAGTCACACACACTTCAATGGATGCAGCTCATTGTTCGGTGTCTTGCCCAAGGATACTTTGACATACAGACTAAGGGAGCCAGAGATCAAACCACTGACGTTCCAGTTAGTAGATGAGACGGATGTCACCAGAACCAATACTTGTTTGATAAGTTATGCAATGTTACTTGTTTTTCTTTGTGCCCACAAAGGTGGCATATCCAGAGCTGAAGGGGGCAGTATAAGGCTCCAAGTGTTCTAGACTGTCTGTAGATGCTGAAAATGGAAAAGAAAATTGCCCAAAAACACAAGAAAAACTACACATTTGTAGACTAGTTTCTGTGAAAGAAAGCTCTTCTCCAACTCGGTGATAAGGAAGGCAGAGTGTTCGAGGAGGGTTACCAAGGGACGAAAATGGATTCAGAAAAGTGAAGAGAAAGTTATGTCATTGTCTTTTTCAGACCAAGGGAGGAAATACTTCCAGTTCAGGGAAGGACTTAAAAAATAAAAAATAAAATCCAGACATGTTTAAAGAATTCAAGCTGAGTAAGTTACAGGTCTTAGTAACAACATCCAAAATATTGTCCTTCTTATGTTATCCTGAAATGCAGCTCATCATTTTGTCTGAGACAGCTGGCACTGAAATGAAGTCAGCCTTCATAGGCTAAAATATTTGCAATGGCTCACATTAAATGCTGAAGCTAACATACTGTAGCTGTGATATTAGTAGGCTACTCTGCAAACATCCTACCATTTCAGTCTGTGTCTAATCAACAAAATAAAATGTTACCATTTTAAATAAATGATCTGCCACCATGCTAGCATTTTACAACCACTTGACATTTCTTGGCAACCACACAAAGTAGTTCAAGTTCATGGGATGATTATTTTGTTTTGGTGTTGAATTGTGTAATTCTGCTGGTGTTAGAACCGACTGCTAGTAAACGACCCACTCTGCCTTCTGACCCACAACCTCTGAGCAGGTGGAAATCAGTAGGAGTAAACCAGGGTACCAATTTGTAGGAGTGCTGATTCCATTTCTCTAGCTTTTGTTAATTTTTGACAAACCAACAGGGATCAGTATTCTCATATTTATTCCCCTTTCTTAACTAAACCAGCTCTATCTTAAGCAAACGTTAATCATATCTGTGGCAGATCAGTAAAAAGTCGAATGGAAAAGCTTCTGTGATTGGAAATGCTCATATTTGAAGTCAATGAATGATTCGTCTGTGCATCCCAGAAAAACGTTACTAAAATGTATTCTGTTGCTTCCCCATGTCGTATCTCCATAACTTCGGGGTCCATTTTCTTAATCATAACTGTAAGAGCTGGATGATCAAACACCTAAACAAGGCAAAAAGAGGGAGACATTTACAAGTTTAGAGTCTTTCTTTGCAGAGCGAAACCTGCTCTGCTTCACTGTAGGGGATGTTTTAACCAGCCGTCACCATCTGCCTGCTCCCCACCCACCCACACATCTACCTACCACACAGCAGCAACCTCAATACCTACAAATACACACTGCTAAAAATCAGGTCCACATGCATACACACACAAGCATGCGCTATAAGTGGCACCCTCTGGTGTTGGGTGGAGGCGGGGTTTCAGTGCCATTGTCACGCCTTAATGGAGGCCAAGCGTGACAAGCGCGTGGACTTATTCACGCCACACGCCTATTCACCGCCATTCAGAGGGAACGCTCGGCCGTGACCTCTGCTTAGCCAGCTACTTCTGCGTGGCGTGTGTGTGTGTGGCTTTGTGAAGAAGAGCAGTGCTGTTAACCCCGCTCACCGTCTCTTTTCACATGGAAATAAATGAGGAGGCCCCTCTAATATACTCCAGCTAAGCAGAGAGATGAACAGAGAGAGCAGGGAGTCGGCACATGATTTTTAAGACACCCCCCCCCCAAAAAAAAATGTCACACACTTAGTATTTTATAATCACGTTCACAACAAGGGGCAAAAGAGCTGTATTTTACCTTCTTTCTTTTTGGTCACAAAGTTTTCCATACATCAAAAGATATTTAACACTTATGCTAAAAGTGAATTAATGCCTTAAAGGGTCAATCTGTGAAAATCCAATCAGTGTCTCCCACCTGACCCCCTCAGAATCGTCTGATTTATTAATTTACTTTACCTTTTCGTCTTTTTGGCACAATAACTTTATTTAATAAAGCCATGAAGAATATTACTTTGATACTATACTGAACCTAGACTGGAAATAATAGGATGAAAATGTTGTGATTGGGTCACTGGTCCCAATCAGTGTTACCTCTCCAGGTGGTGCTAGCTTCTTTTCTTAAAAGATCTTTTTAGCAATCGTCTTCTTTCTTCTGGTTCTTCTTTTTCTTTACTTATCAAATTTTCCTTCCCTCTTCTCCTCTCTCTCCTTTTCTTTCTCTTTTCTTTGTCTCCTCTTCCGCCTCCTCCATTTCCTGTGCTCTTTTCCACCTTCTTCTTATTCCCTTTTCTTCTTTTCCTTTCTCTTCTCCTTCACCTCCTCCCCATTCTTCTTCTCCTACTCGGTTTCCTTTTTGTTGGATTCTCCTCCTTCTTTTTCTCCTCTTTCTTCTTGTTTCTTCTTCTTTCTCTGCTTCTTCTACTACTTCATTATCTTCTTTTCCTTTTCCTCCTCTTTTCCTTTCTTTGTTGTCCACTTCTTGCCCTCGCCATCTCTTCTTTTCCCCCCCTTCCTCTTGTTGCTCTTTGCTGTCTTTTCCTTCACCTTCTCATCTTCCTTCTCCTCCTCCTTTCTTTTCATCTTGCACTACTTCTTCTCGTTTTATATTTAAATCTTTTCACTTAAATATGTTTTTACAAATATTCAGGTTACACATAAATAGCTCTATATCATCTATATAAATTAGTATTTTATTATACCAACATTTGAGTCATTCTGCAATGCACAGCAGATAACCTGCCAGCTAAAACTGATTTCATGTACTGGCAAACTGCTGTCAGATTACCTCAAACTGATCATTTACTGTTTCAGACTTTCTTTCTCCCCACTCTCCTCCTCTGTCTCTTCCTCTCTCTTTTCATTGCTCACTGCATGGCTTCAGCCTGCTGCCTGCTCTCTGCACAAACACCGCTCCCCCTCAGGATTTCTTTCACTTACTTCCATTCAGTCTCTCTTTTGTATTACAGGGTCTATTTCTTTCACAGTTTTTTTCTTTTCTTTTACTTTTCTACTGAAGTAATGTTTCTTCGTTTCCTTTGTTGTCTCTGAGCTTCATGTTTCCTCTGTGCTAGATGAACTTTGTTATCAATCACTTGTCAATGTGTAACTTGCAATTATCTGTGTATCTAAGGACTAAGAAGTGTTTGTTGTATATCAATATGAACAGTGCATATTTAAGGTTCAACTTTTACTGATGTGCCTTAAAGGTTTCAGGTTTGTAGTTCTGGTACATGAAATTATTGAAATTACACTGGGTGCATGACCCATTGCCTGTAGACTTGAAGTAACTGGGGTTTGTTTTGGGGTTTTCAATTGTTCCAGATTGAAAAGAGTTAAAGAAATAGTACTGCAGTCTGAAACCTTTGTTTTAGTTGTTACTTGCTTGGGTGGTGTTTTATTCCTTTCACTGAATTATTGGTGGGAAATAAAGTGTCCATCTTTGTTTCTCTTGTGTTTTTATTTTGACAGTTATGTGCCAAGTTTTTTTTTTCTTGTTTTATAAATTACATTTATAATTTTTTTTATCATCTGCTTTGACTTTATGATTTCATTTATTTTTGTTGGTTTGAATTAACTTTTTACATCTTGCAATTACTTATGTCACTTTGTTTGTTTATTTATTCGTTCATTGTTTTAAGCAGCTTAACCACATCTGGTAAATAGTTGAAGGCTTTTATTTTGAAAAGAATGAGAACTCAGAAACTGGTGTTACACTGCTATCAGTGTCTAAGGGAGTTTATTTTGAAAAATTAGACATCCAGTTTCAAAACACCAAGACAGTGATGGTGAAAGGATCAACACAAGGCTAATATTATGACTTCACTGGCTACGTCCATCTTTTATTCTAGTGGCTCTAAAAACAACAACAGGTTCTCACTCCGTCTGTTTTATCCTATCTATGGGGAAATTTGACATAACTAAACACTAATGTTAGCCTTGGGTCCTTTATTTGCAATCCTTTGGTTATCAAGGCAATTTTCTCATTTTTCTTTGTTTACCAAATAAGATGAAATACTTTTATTTTACATCTATTTGCATATTTTCAAGCAGAAGAAATGTATTTATTTTGAGAAGGAAACATTATTTTCTAACCTCTTGCTATTCCTTTTTTCTGCTGTTCTTTTGTTGTAACTTCATTTCTTCTTCCCTACTGTCAGACTGCTTGTCTCTTCTCTCTGTTGGGTACTTAATATATTTATATCTTTCTAACCGGTTCTTTCCTTCTTGACTATTTCTTTCCTTCTCTTCCTTTACAAGCTGCTGTAGCTCCTGCAGCCAACACCGGTTCTTCTGCTGCTGCCTCTGCTGGGGCTCTGGGAGCCCCTGGGGGACTCCCTCAGGGGGCTCCTGGCTACCCCAGCCCCGGGCCTGCTTCTCATAACATCCTCTCAGTCAATGAAGGTACAGACTGAACTGACGGCTGCCACTTAGGGAAAGTCTCAGAGCCTTCTTCTGCTTCCCAGATCTTTTTCACTGCCTCTTGTCCTTTTTATTATTTGAGACTCTCCCCCTAATTTCTTAATTTATTTTTTTTTAATGATTTATTCTCTGACCTCTTCCCTCTTTCAGTGTTTTCTTCTTTCCTTCCTTGACTTTTCTATGTGATTCCAATCCCTAACCTCACCCTGAATCACCTCATTTCTATTCTCTTGCATCAGTCCTGTTTTCCCCTGCAGCCAGTTTTAGTGTTTAGCTCCATTTGTGTTATGTTTTGTTTTTTTTCCTCCCAGTGTCCTATGTCCTTGTTTTTGTCTACAGTCCTGCTGTCTTTTTACCTGTTCAGTCCACTTTCAGCCCAGTCAGATGAAGGAATCAGGTTAATCTGCATGCCACAGAAAACCAAGAGTAGAGTAAATTTGTATAATCGTGGCTCACCAAGCAAGTAATTATTTCCCCAAGCCTTGGACTTGGTAGTTTTGTTGAAAGTGCACATTTTGGACCAATCTGTTATAAATTTAATGATTTCTAAATATGAAATACTCCACAAGAACCTGTCGGAGCAGCCTAACATGTCAGCAGCTTTAAAAAGATTTGATGCTTTTCCTAAATTTGGTGCAATAAAGGGTGGTGTTGTCTGCAAACAGGCTGACTTTACTCTTATTTGGAACTGACAGAGTTGAGTGTGCACTGACAATCCTTATGCTGCAGTCTTGTCTCCGTTTGCTCCGTTTCTGCTGTTTCGACCCGCCTGTCTTGAATGTCCACATGTCTTGACGTTCCAGTGTCTCTGTGCTGTTTGCATGCTTGCTATTTCCATATGAGTGTTTCACCGAGGAGATTAAAAACAAACAAACAAAACAATCAAAAAAGGAACCCATGACCAAACAAAAATGCACAAATCAGTAAAATGTATAAACCTTTACTTTTGCTTGAAGTTTAGATGTCCTCCAGCACACCCACCTCAGACTAGTGTTTTTTTTTTTTGTTGTTGTTGTTTTTTTTTTTTGTTTTGTTTTATTTCATGGACTTGTCGTTGGAGTTTCTCTGGTGTCAGACCCTAGTACTCGCCTTCCTTTCCTCCTTTTATGAACCTTTTTTTTTTCTTTTTTCTAAAACAGGATGTTGGATTTCACCATGGAGCCTTGCTCTCACTCCAACACAAATGATGAATGTGTTCTTTTGGTTGTTTTTTAAAAATTATTTGTGGTTTCTAAGGGAATTAACACAAGTTCCTTTTCAAAGTTGATTAACTTTTTTGTATACTAAAACAAATGGGAAACGGCAAGCATGCTCACAGTTTCACATTCTTTCCCAGTACATGTAGGAATATATAGATATATATTTTTATTAATGTCAGTAGTTGTTTAGTCAAAAATGCTGCCCTGCAGAAACAAATTTCTTCTTTTGTTGCTTTTATGCTGTTTATAAATACTATAATATGTATTACCACTAGCAGTTGAAGTAATAGCAGAACGTTGTAGTAGTAGAAGTGTCTTGATGCATGCTCAATCATCCAGGTAAGTAAATCTCAAGAGGTTGATTCTGTCTCTGAAGAAGTCACTTGGATGAGTGACAAAATGTTTATCCCACTGAAAATCTACAGAACAGACTCGTAGTAGTAGTAGTAGTAGTAGTAGAAGATACTGTTAGCAGAGAAGAAAGTGATTCTCACCCCCCACCACCCCACACACAGATTAAAAAAATAAATAGTTGCATGAACAATAATGAAAAGCATACATTTTAAAGTGACACATAAAGATCTGTGTCCACTGGCAGCTGCTTTTCTGCTTGTGTCCATTTCACTTTCATTGGACTTTCACAGCATTTTCTTTGATTTGTCCTGAAGCTTGTCCTGTTGACAGCAGTTCACTTAGAAGGAGCTTGTGGTAACACGAAGCCCATAAACCCAACTAATGCTACCTAAATAAAACTAAAAGCAGCATATCTAATTGGCTATTGAAATAAACACCCTTTAGGAAAAAACAGAACAAGATGCTTGTGTCTTGTAGTAAACCTCATTAACAGTTCCCTCTTCATTCCCTCCAGGTAACAGTTGAGATTTTTTGGCACTTCTCTCATTGTTCTTCAAATATAAGTTAGTCCTGCACCTTTTGATTTTCTGATTGGTCCATAACAAAGCGCTGATCTTGATGAGCATAGCTTTGTTCCAAAAGTTCATTGGTTATCAACAAGCCAACAAACTGTATGACGGAGATGTTTTTGTAGGTTGTGTGTTGTCACTTGTTGACTTTTTATCAGGACTCATACAGGAAATGGATGCTGCCAGCTGCCTGTGGGTACAGTCCTTGAGCGTCTTATGCTTTTTTTTGTCAACCAAATGAATCCACACGCCAAAGTCCAGTCTGATGTAAAAAAACAAAATAAAAACTCAACAAAAAACAAAACAGGAGCAGTCTTTGCAGTATAATATCAGTAAAATTTGATTTTGGGAACTAGAATTGATTTAAATTTCTGCTGGTTTTATAAAGCAGTGATTCATATTTGCAAGTGGAGGTTGACAGATTCTGATTGCTTTGATTACCGATGTTATAAACAAAATTGTTATTATAATATGTCTGTCACATAAATGATGAAATCTTTCATCCGTCAACCTCTACATAGTATTTTGGTAATAACGTTTTATTTTTTCTGTAATATCTGGATATTTCATTGATGGAGGTAAGTTTATACGGTTCCCCCAGCAAAGAAATTTGTATGAAATTTCTTTCCTGCCTAACAGCCATTCAGTGTCCATCATACAAGTGCATTTCATAGACATTCATCATATCCGGAAAACATATATTAATCCAATATATGTGAATAAGGTGCTTGGTTTATGTTGAGTATCAGCAAATAAAAAGTTAACGTCACAGATGTATAAGAGGTGATGTTCATAGCTTTGGTGTATGGTCGAAAATATGAATATATGCCATTGTTTTGAGTCCTTTTTAAAGCGATACCAAGACATTTTGAATGTTTTAGTCACACAACTGAGAAACAGAGGTTTTTAGTGTCTGCCATTTATCGCAAAAGCCTTCATGTTTCTTTAGGTTATTAAGAAAAAACCCACATGTAGCTGAGTGAACACACACTTAAATTCATCATGCCAAGGTATCGTTACGAGGCTTTTGTATATCTGTTGTTTACCTGTTTAAACTCCATCAGACAGACTCTGGTTAGCAGAAAAAATAAGTTTGCTCTAACCAAGACTGCAGATAATGTTGTCGATAATATTCTCATCCTGTGTTTGGTTGTTGTTACTGTGATTTATCTTTTTGGGAAGTCTGTGCTGTCACATGGAAACAAGTTTTTAAAAAGACTTTTTAATGTATTTAAAAAGACATTAAAAAGGATGACTCAAGAAGACGCTTGTTTTTTTAGCCACAATTTAAAAAAAGAAGAAGAAAGGAAAATAAATTACTTTCAAGGCTTTCAAAAACCCAGTAACAGTGCCTTGAAAAAAAATATTCATACCCCTTGAACTTTTCTATTTTGTTACGTTACAACAACAAACTTAAAAGTACTTTATTGGGATTTTGTGTGATACACAAACACAACACACTGGATTGGCAGCATCTGTTCACATTGTGCATTTGTATTCAGCCCCCCCCCCAATTCGATACTTTCACAAACCATCTTTCGCTACAATTACAGCTGCAAGTCTTTTGAGATATGCCTATTCCAGCTTTGCACATCTACAGAGTGCAATTTGCCCATTCTTCTTTGCAAAACAGCTCCAGTACAGTCAGATTTCGATGGAGAGCGTTTGTGAACACATACGAACTTCAATTGCTTATGTATATAAGACCACTTTGTGTGTCCCCCTTCTATACTTATGTTCACCTTGCTATAAGAGCTGTGTAACACCCGAATTTCTCATTTGTGGGATAATAAAGGTTTATTCTATTCTATTCTATACTCTCCATCACATGTCTTGCGTTTGTCTGTTACACAAAATCACAATAAAATACATTCAAGTTTGTGGTTGACAAAATGTGGAAAAGTTCAAGGGTAATGAATGTTTTTAAGGCACTGCATTAAAAAGAGTGTTTCTATTTGACAGCAATGGCATCAAAGAGATTTTGTACATCAACTTGTTCACCTGTTCTTTTGAGTTTTTCTGACTCTGTGTGTAAAAAGTGTGTGTGTGTGGTTGTGATTGTTTGTGCAGGATGGAGCCAGCTGGCGGCCATGCACTGCGTGATGCTCCCTGACCTACTTGGCTTGGACAAGTTCAGACCGCCACTGCTGGAGATGCTGGCGAGGAGATGGCAGGACCGCTGTCTGGAGGTACGTATGAGGCCGTCAAGAAACACTGAACCAAAATTGATGAAGGAAAAAAAAACAAACAAACCTGCAATTCCTCTGACGGCCACTTGAGGCGATCTCAAAAAGTGAGTCAGTTGCCATCAGTGTTGGTAAAGTCACTGGAAAATGGTAATTAATTACTGATTAATTCTCCAAGAAAGTTATCCCATTACTTTACTGATTACTTGTTTTCAAAAGTAATTCGTTACTTTATTACGTAGTTTTAAAAAACATGATACACAACCTGAACACGTAATAAAGTAATGGACCTTTCAACCCAATTACATTTTTTCTGCATATTCCATCATATGCAATAAAAGTAAATAATTTTTTGTGTTTACACTCACTCTTTCAAATAGATGCAAGTAAAACATAGCTAAAATAAATAAAATCAAAGATTCAGCCGCAGCCGCAAGTCCTGTCGCTCTTAAATCTATTTTCACCTATTTAGCAGGAGTGGGGCCAGTGGAGGTTTTCCCGGGTCCGCCACGGTCATGTCAGTGGGGGATCCGGGGAGGTTTCTCTGTGAATTTCACATTCCCATGACAGCATGCTGGGTGCTTGCTGAGATTTGAAGTTTAATTTTTCACTGTAGAAAGAAGTTTTCTTCCCATTCAGAGTGTACAGTGGATGCTAATGGTTTTGTCACTTTTTACGGAAGCAAACACAAAGTAATCTACCGTAAGTACTTCCAAGCTTTAAACGCTGCATGGTCGTACTCTCTCCCGCCCTCCATATTATCCATTGTTGATCGGCACATGTCTGTTGCTGCCACGGACGTCGTATAAATAAAGCTGTTTATATCCGGATACAGACATAAATTTTGTTTAGTTTTCCCTTCATAAACACTTTACAGGGTGTGAATGTTTTTAATAACTTATCCAACTGGATTTTTATTAAGACTTAAATTTAGGGGTGTGGCCATTTTTATTGACAGGCATCCCTACACATCCTCGGATTGGACCATTTTAAACGTTCAATGGCTCTATTTGGGTTTTTTTTTCATACCTATATTTTAAAATGTTCTTATGTCATTAATTATATTAATTTATGCAACAGTTCATCCACACAGAAATAAGGAATAAATAGTAATTGTGGAACCCTGGTACAAAGCAGCAGGTTTGATGTGATGGTTAAAATGCCCATTTCGTCCATACTGAGGTCTTTGGCTACACTATGACTCTGTTTCTGCGTTCTCACTAAGAGTGTATTAAATATAATGTCAGAAGGAATCTTTTATTTTTTTTTCTTCAGAGATCAATATTAATGTGCATGGGCCCTAAAACAATAAATAAATAAAAAACTCAACTAATAACATGTGAAATTGCTTTTAATTGACAGTGATTTAGCATGTTTGTGGTTTCAGGTACGAGAAGCAGCCCAGGCTCTTCTGTTGGCTGAACTGAGGAGGATTGGCCAATCAGGACGCAAAGAAACTATCGACATGTGGGCTCCATACTTGCCCCAGTATGTGGACACAGTCAGCTCCCGTAAGTACCAACCCTTTGTGTACTAATCAAATCAATCAAGATGTGATGCTGTCCCTTTTATAAGCTGCCTTTATAAGTTAAAGGTATTGGTATCAGTATTGGTACTGGTATTGGTTACCACTACTACAAAAGAATTAGTAGTACTACTAATTTTACTACTAAACTACTACAAAAAAAATATCTACAGCAGTTTCCTAAAAACAAATAGGGGACATAAGGCTATTCCGTCTTCTTCACTCTTGGCTCTCTGTGATGTCATAGAGAACCGATAGTGTTAAAGAAGCTGCAATAGCTTGTTTCAGACAGAATGATCATGGAGGCTGAACCAAGGACCAACTTCAGTTTCTTTTCTTTTTAGTCTTGTTAATATGTTAAGATGACTTTTAAAGCCGAGTACAGCTTAGTCCAGCTAAGTTAAATTTTTAACGAATACCTCACAGTAGCTGTGCAGAACTGCTCTGATTGGTCATTTCTTTCTGCAGCTGTCAGTGCCGTCTTTCTTTACCTCTGTGTCTCTAGCTTTTCCACGCTGTCTCCGGCTCTGTCTATTCCCTGGTCTCCTTCTCTGTCTATAGTTAGACCTGCTGATGGGAAGAAAGGTGAATCTCCACCTTCCTTTACTAGAAACAGTGCTCTAAAATGCCCTGTGTGTGTGTGTGTGTGTGTTCAGGAGTCGCCCTGTGGTTGCTGAGGATGCTAAGGGTTTCTCAGGGGAACCGTTGCTGTGGAAACGGGCACCGGCCAGTGTTGTGTTACCGCAGCAGTACCGCAGGCGGGGGTGGTGCCGGTGTGTGTGTGTGTGTGTGTGTGGTGGGGGGGGGAGTGATGGACTGGTGACCTCCAGGGATGAGGGAGGATGGAGGCGGGTGGAAAGGGAGGTCAAAGGGTCATTGAATTTGAGCTGTGTGCTGCATAGCAGGACTGGAAGAGGCAGAAAGATGACTCCTGCTGGTCCTGGAAATCCTGGATCTCCAGGGGAAAGTCTGAGATGATTTTGAATCCCCTGGAGACGTCCTCTGAACCCTGAGGCTGTTCTTGGATCAGTCTTCAGTTTACAGTAATTACTGCAACTTAAAAACCAAACTTCTTCCTCCTCGTAAAACCCATTGATTAACTGATTAAATGATTTTCTACTGCTCATGAGTAACAGAAGTAAAGATGCTGACCAGCACCTTCAGCAGAACACACCTCGGAAATTTGGGTCTGAGTGTTTTTCATAAAGTGACAGCAAACAACAATCCTGCAAGGAAGGAAGGCGGCTTCGCCTACCTCTGCTAAAGTAACCAAACCAATCTGAAATTCATTTAAAGCACGATTTGTTTATCATATGTTTTTCATGTGTTTTCAAAATGGTTCTTAACACATTTTTACATTTTTATTTTTTATCGACCATGTTATAAGCTCTCTTTAAATGGCCACAAGTCGTTTACTGTTTGTGCTTGAGACAAAAATCAAACTGTTTCATAAATAAGAGGAGACGAGCTTAACGGGGATGTTCAGTATAGCACGAGGCCCAAGGAGCTGAATACGGACAGAAAAATCAGCTCAGCCTAGATTTCACTATGTGTGCCTCACATTACCTGAAGTCCTCAACTATTTTAGGCAAATAGAAAATTCAGACTGATTTTGAAAATCAAGAATTATTTTGTAATTTTATCAATGGGAGCAATGTCCTGAACTTTGAGGAAAGAAACTAAAGTAAGTATCGATACTATTGCTATTTGGATGGCTATGTCCACCCCTACCATGAAAATGACCTTAGTAGGTTACTGGTGTGCATGTTTCTGACCAAACTGTCAGAGTCCATGAGGGTGGGATGAGACCTTTAGTGAGACCTGTGCTCTCTGACCAGTGTGGTAGAGAGCCACCTGTATTTATCTGTTGGGTTTAAGTGCAGAGGAAATGTCACTGAGCTGAGTCCCTCCGTCGCAGCAGGGAGCCAACCTGACAACACGCACACAAACAACAGCAGCCGTGCCTGACCTTTCAGCTCTCCTGGAAGTGTTTGAAAGGCTATAACACAAAGAAAACGAGGGCTGTTAACCTCCACTCAGAGGAAGAAATGAACTGTCCACAGAGTCTCCATCATTGCTGCTGTGATGGCGTGGAGCCGCACATTGTTTTGGGAAGTAGTTTTATCATCAGAAAGCGGCTGCATGGAGCGGTTTACCTGCAGTTGGGTGGTGTGGTCATATCTGGAAAGCCATGAGTGGCAAAGCTGCTGTTAACAATAAAAAAAAACCACAAAAAAAACCCACAGTTCTTCTATATCTACAGGTGGTCCAGGAAACAAGCTGTGAGGGACCACACACACTTCATTAACCAAAGTCCCCGAGCTTTGTTCCTTGTTGCATGATCACATACAATTTTTGGGGTCAAATGATGGATGTGTGAAGCAGCTGTTTCTTTGATCACTCAGCAGCACTCAGTTTCCCCCCCTTTTTCTCACAGTCTGCCTTGATCATCCAGATTGTTACTTTTTGCTTTTTTTTTTTTTTTTTTTTAAAGCCAATCAACCTGCTGTTCAAGTCTCATTTCCCTTTCCCCTACATCCTTTCCTACACATTTCCCCTATCTTTTCTGTAAATGTAAAATAATCACACTGAAAACCCTGTTTCTTCATGTTCAAGAGCAAGAAAGTATCTAAAAACCATGATCATCTTTTACATGTAATTCACTAATTTTTAGTCCCTAAAGGTGGTCAGCAATATTGCCTAAATCTGACCAAGTAGAAGCTTTGGGAGTGGTTTTTAGTCCCTTAATCTAAAGTAGTAGACTTTACTTCCTAAGTCTAATGGAACAGTCTACTTCCTAAATCTAACGTTGTTTTTACTTCCTAAATCTAGGACTGGTTTTCAGTCCCTTAATCTAACGGAGTAGTCTTTATTGACTAAATCTGAGTAGTTCGTAAATTTACTGGAGTAGATTTTAGTGCCTCAATAATCCATTCTTTTTCTCTTCATAAACCTTTTTCCTCTCTTCTTCTTATGTATAAATCACTGAATCAAGCAAACAGAAACATTGTAGTGCAAAGTTAAAACATCAGGACTATACTACAGCGCTATACAGGCTGAAGATGAAACTCGCTTGCATCATCTTATTTAAGACAGAACCTGAAGTAAAAATTATTCCCGTTATCCTTTTGTGAGTCCTCCTTTAGATGAATCTCTTCTCAAAATGATATAAAACCATAGTGAAAGAGCCGTGGCGGTTGAGAAACAGGAGGCCCTGCTGTGCTTTGAAGAACATGAAGTGCAGGTCTCAAGCAGGAATACAGGGAGCAACAGTCAGAAGAAACGAGGAGAAGGAGGTCCTGGAGGTTAACAAGGCATGCTGGGAGCAATGTGTCATGGCTGACATGACAAGCTTGACCTTGGAGCAGGGCAGAACGCCTCCTTCTCCTCCCCTCCTTCTCTACCCCTCCTCCACTTCCCTCTCCTCCTCCTCTTTCTTCTTCTCCCTCATCTGTTGTATCTCTCATCGTCATTCTTCAAACCAGGACAGTTAAGTTAGAGGTTATAGCCCAGCTGGTGTGCACGGCGTGTGTGCTTCAGATGCAGAACACGAGAACTGGGGCCAAGCAGCAGCGTCGGGGGTCACAGACTGTATATAAAAGATGGATGTAACCACCATTATCTGTGGTGTGTAACCGCCTGCTCAGAGAGGGAAACATGCAAATAGAAACTGAAGTGAGGGCTTTTGTACATTCACAGTAAAACATCAGTTATGTTTTAATTAAATCCAATTAAGTTTTTATCACTTTAATGTCAGAGATGGGTAATCAACTGCCAGGCTGTGTATTGGCCTTCTGTCAGTGTGTGTGTGTGTGATACGAAGTCATTATGTTGAACTGTCAGCGGTGTGTGTGGGCAGGTTAATTGGAACATGAAGCACATGTTAACCCGGATTAATCAATGTAATTACACACAGTGTAATTACAGTTTATTTTATTGGTGTATTGAAGAAGCCTTATGAAACTGTGCCATTTAAGTGTTTCTTTTTTTTTAATGACATATTTTCTTTTCTTTAAAGAAAGAAAATAAATGTATTTCTTTCTTTTTTTTTTGCTTTTTTGTTTTTGATAAGTGTTTTTGTGGTTGCGTCTCTGTAATTCATTAAGCAGGCTGTTTTCCCAAAGATTAGCCCTGTGCCAACTCTGTTACCTTAAGCCGCTTCATTCATTAGCACAGTGCCATTCATTAGTGCCGGCCGCTAATGAAAAGCCACTCTTAATTGCCACCAGAGAGATAAGAGCTAAATGAAAACACTAAGTGCGTGCGTGCGTGCGTCTACATTCATTCTGCCTATACGAGGAGGTAAAATAAGCCTTTATTTGCTGCTTAACCAGAACAGTTAACCTGATAATGACAATAATGAGGATCAGAACACAAACTCACTGACACACAAATATTCAGACCATTACACTGATGGTCGGTGACATCAATGAGCTTGATCTCATAGCAAAATGTGAAATTCAGCTGGTTTGTTGCTTGTCTGCAGTGTGTGTGTTGTTTTATTTTTTACCAAACTTTTTGTCAAAGTAGTTTTTATTGATTGAATCTTGTGGTGTAGTTATTATTGAGTACATCTAATAGGGTTTGGTTTACTGCTTAAATCTGTCGGCGTAGTTTTTACTGCGTTAATCTAATTGCATTCTTTTTTTTACTGTGTAAAGTAAGTCATTTTTATTGCGTAAAACTATCACAGTAAATTTTATTGGCAAATTTATCTTATTGGCTAAATATAATAGATTTGAGCAGTAAACTGTATTCTACTGGGGTACTTTTTACTGCCTAAATCTGATAGAAAAGTTTTTGTTTGTTTGTTTGTTTGTTTGTTTGTTTGTTTTTTAAAACTGTTTGTTGTTGTTTGTTTACCTACCCAGGTACTGCAGATGGAAGCTACTTGATAGCTCATTTCAGCTAGCACTTTATGTGATTAATGTACTTTGGTCCCTGAAACAAAAAAACAGAAATAAAAATCTAATGGCCTTTGTTTTTTTTAACTGCCTAAATATATCTATGCTCTTTTGTATTGCTTAAATCAAATAGAATACTTTTTACTGACTAAATCTAGTAATAGGTTTTAGTGCCGAAATCTAACACAAGTTAAGTATTGCTATATAAATCTATCAGAATAGTTTCTAATGCCTCACTGTAATGAAGTGGGTAGGGGCAAAGTAGTTTTAATGTACTAAATCTCACTTAAATTGTTTTTAGTTACTATATAATAATGCACACAGATTCAGCGAGTTCATTCTTACAGCGGCTCTCTTTTCGAATCAGTAACTTTATTATTGTCTGCATTGCAGCTATAATAGTAGCCCGGGTTGTGCTCGTTGGACAGACTCTGCACTGAACCGCTTTGTCTCTTTCTCCTCAGCGGGAACAACCACCGATTCTCCCCCTCCAGTCCCACCGCCACCGGAGGCTCAGCCAGTAGAAACCAAGGCTCCCGAAGAGGAAATGGATGTCACCGATGACGACATCACAGCAGGTAGGAGCACAAATTTCTGTCTAAGCAGGGAAAAAAGGATTAAAGTACTCACACTTTATTTGTATTCTTTGTGTTTTTACCCATCTCAAAAGTAAATGATAGAAACTGTAGAGCTGCAACTTGGTTGGTTGTGGTCATTCTGTGGTGCCTTAGACCAGGGGTGGGCAAGTCCAGGCCCCAAGTTCCGGTGTCCTGCAGGTTTTAGATGTGTCCTTGATCCAACACAGCTGATTTAAATCGCTAAATGACCTCTTCAACATGTCTTGAAGTTCTCCAGAGGCCTGGTAATGAACTAATCATTGGATTCAGGTGTGTTGACCCAGAGTGAGATCTAAAACCTGCAGGACACTGGCCCTCGAGGTCTGGACTTGCCCACCCCTGCCTTAGACTGACTGTAAACATGTAAAAATACAAATGCACTTCCATTGCTAGCTGGCACCAGAAATTGTAGTCGGTTAAGCTCCATCCATCCATTCGTAGCCGCTTATCCTTTTCAGGGTCGCAGGGGGGCGCTGGAGCCTATCCCAGCTGTCTTGGGGTGAGAGGCGGGGTACACCCTGGACAGGTCTCCAGTCTGTCGCAGGGCTAACACACATAGACAGACAACCATTTGCACTCACAGTGCGAATGGCCTCACTTCTTGCTGTGAGGCAACAGTGCTAACCACGGTGCTGCCCAGGGTTAAGCTCATTTTTCTTATTTTATACTGGACGTGAGCCAGATTTCCAATTTTTGATGCGATTGGCTTTGTAACTGTAGAAGTTAATTGATTTTAATAATAGCTTACTGCTTCTATTTATTATAAGTGGGTACACACAGGGTATATAAATAGAGAGAAAGCTGATTCAAAGTGTAATTCTTAGTCAGATGATATAGATGAGAGAGAAAGAAAGAAGGAAAGTTCCTACTGGTGAGCTATGTGGAATAAAGTGGATCAGGATCCAATTACACAGGTAGAGACCAGTCTGCAACCATGTGGCAACCACTGGTCATGAGACTGTATTTTGCTCAGGAAGGAAGAGGGGGGTCATCTAGTAACTGGAAGGTTGGTGGTTCAATGTCTGCATGCCAAAGTATCCTTGGGCAAGATACTGAACACCACCTTGCTCTCCAAATTGTTCATTGGCATAACAATGTGTGTGAATGGGTGAATGAGGCATGTCACTTTGAGTGCTCGGTTAGAGTAGAACAGGTCTGTATAAGACCAAGTCCATCTACCATCTACCATTGATTCCAGTTGTTAAAAGTTGCTGATTGCTTTGGTCACTATTGCTGCAGTTGTAGTTTAGAAGGCAGTGACGGTTTTGTCTACAACCAAAGTCCAGCTGCTTTCTGAGCAAAACTGGGAAAACAGACCTAAAAAACAGCATCCTAGCTATAGCTCTGTGATGGGAAGTCAGCCATAATCAGCCAACAAGTCGCCGTGTGGATTCTGACCTCCAAGGAAAAAAATAACAGTGACCACACTCTGCAGTCTAATCTGAGTCTTGTGCGTGAAAATTACAATTTCAGCAAATACCTGCGCAATATTTGACAAGGAAATTTGAGTCTCTTCAACCATCCCTGCTTTGTCCCACGATCAACAAGCTGAAGCACATTTCATACGATGCTGTAGCTTTAATCTCTTCAGACTTTCTTCTCTTCCTCGTGAACCTCTCCAGTGTTTGAGGAATAAAATTAAGGGCTCATCTTTTCCCCCAGTGACCCGTGAAGTCTCATCTGGTTTGATTCCCAAAAAAACATGAAGTCATTTATAATTTATCTGTGGCTGAATTCAGGTGTTTTGCTCTGCTGACTCTGAGTGGAGGGTGAGCATTAGTGTTTGTGTGCACGCATGTCCTAATCAATGCCTGCGTGTAATACCCGTGTACTGTGACCTGCATGGTGTTAAAAGCAGTTTAGACACACACACACACACACACACACACACACACACACACACACACACACACACACACACACACACACACACACACGAAGGTGAGAAGCACTTCTCCCCAGGAAATGACTCACACCTGCAGTACAGGTAGAAAAACACACA
>VURO01006431.1:6518-27704 GCA_015108175.1 Pelvicachromis taeniatus
AAAGAAATAAATATAAATATATATATATATATATATATATATATATATATATATATATATATATATATAGATATATATAGATATATATAGATATATATATAGATATAGATATAGATATATATAGATACAACATTGGTTACTAAGGCAAAATGTGTGTTACCCCCACTGGTGAGCTGTGGATCCTGGAGGTTTCTGTCTGTCACTGGGTGAAATAGAATTCAAAGAAGGTGCTTCACCAAAAACCTCCCAGTGATTGCGTTGTCCATAAGCAGATTGCTTCAGATTGTCTGTAGATTTTCATGTTTGTCTGCAATTGGTAACTACTTGCTGATCTGTAGTACAATTTGATAAAGTGCGCCGCAAACCAGAGAAGGTTTACCTTCAAGTTTGCCAACAACAAGTTTCAAAGTAGCCATTTTTATTTGGAAGAAAATTAATCCCTGCTTCTTGTTTGTGTTGCAATTTCACTGGTTCACTGCAGCTCGGAGAGCAGCTTGACTGTTTATACACAAGTCCGTCACTTCCATTCATATTATGACTGCAACCGTGGTCACGTGTCTGCAAAGTCAGTAGATCCCAGATTAAATCTGTAGATTCTTTTTACTATCCATATAGGTGACAAGCAGGTCTGATGAAAGTATGAAAAAAAAAAAACGTTTCTGATCTGAACGTGGAAATTTGTTTCAGGGAAGCAGTTTAAAAGTCTGCTCGCTGTTAGATTTATGAATGGCGACTGGAAACAACTGTCAGGCTTCTATCGTCTGTGTCCACTTCTACATATCCTAAGATAAGAACACATGCAACTTATGTTCCTTTCTTGGCTTGCTAATGTTTCCATACAGGCCGTGTGCTCATGCAGGGCCGTATAGTAGGTGGTCACACTGCTGCACCAAATTCCATCAGATACCTTGTGTCACTGCAGAGCACCAGCGGCCAACACTTCTGTGGTGGATCACTAGTTCACAGGTACTGGGTCCTGACTGCAGCGCACTGTAACATCGGGTAAGAATCGTCAAAATCTGCAATCAGCAACAATCTGTGACTTCTAAAGTTTCACTTGTCTAAAAAAAATCCAACCACGGTTTATCAGTCAGTTAACTGAGTAACATACAAACTACAGCATGTACTGCAATAACTTGGTTGATCACCTAAGTTCTAACTTAGGTGACAACAACAACACCACCAACTCCAAAAAAAAAAAAAAATGCTTATGTGAAAGTAACAAATATCCTTGGGCACAGCCCTCCTCTCAGTTTTACTATTTCATAAGGGTTGGTGGGTGGATGTTTCGAACAGGTATAGTGCTACATTAACAAGGGGATCTTAGTACATCATAGTGAACATTCATCAGTTTTCTTCCACTTATCAACTTCAGGGTCGAAGGGGGGTGGATGAGAGGCAGGTTGCCAATCTGTTGCTAGTCTAACACATAGAGACAAACAATCATTCACGCTCACATTCACACCTAAAGCCAATTTAACACCAGTTAACTTTAAGCCCGTGGATGTCTTTAGACTGTCAGGGGATGCCACAGTAACCTGAAATCAGGAGAACATGTAACTCCACACAGAAATGCCACAGCTTGGATTTTGAACCCAGGACCTTCTTGCTGTGAGAGGACAGTACTAACCACTAAATCACTATTGTGCCTAAGAGAGCCACCAGCATGAACATATTAATATTTAGGGGCATCCACACAGGAAGAGAGTAACGGCATCGTAGCAAACAAAGGACTGTAAAAGGTCTAAGAAATTCAGCAACTTATAGCAATGACAAGTGAAATAAGTAAGCAGCACCTGAGTATGTCACCTTTAAGCTCAGAGATTATGGGAGCCAAGGGAGGAGTTTGTTTTACTTGTGAGAAAGTGGTAAATACATCAGAGGGTTATCTATGTAACCATCAGCTATACAGGCACTGCAGGTTGTGTGCATCATTTCCAAATGTGGGTATACTCCACAGCCTTCATTTTTGTGAACGCAGATGTAGCTGATCAAAAGAATGGATTGTCAGCCACAAATCAAGGATGAGGATGTGTAAACTTCCATCATAAATCTGAAACGCTTTCACGGACGGGAACATTTCTCTGGCATTTTTTCAGTACACTGTGGTTCAGAGTTAACTTGGCATGATTTTCTATTGCGAGCAGATGGTCCCAACAGATGCCTAAACACAAACATTCATTCTGCTGTGGGTAGGTAATGTCAGGACACAAACTCAACCTCTATGGGGGCCAGTGGGAAGTCAAACAGCACACAGATGCGGTTTAGTCAGCTGACCTTGGCACATCACCGAGCAAGACAGTGAAGTGTGATCTCGTGTGGATCTAGGAAATTGGCCATATTTCTGTCACACTGTCCCCATCCCCGCCTGCTCACAGTAAGCCATTGTTCACCAGTAGACAAGCAGTTCACGGTGGTCACGATCAACCCCCTGTGCACACTTTGAGTTTGACTTTGTATTCAGGTTGTTCTATTTCATCTTTGTCGTTCATTAATTTAGTAAAATACAAACAAAAAGTTTGTAACTTTTAAGTAGCTAATATTATTTATGGGATTAAACAAAAGGCCTCTTTTGTCTCCTCTTTCAAAGAGATCACGATTACATGATTACATCTCTGTGGCTTTTTAGTGCTCTGTTAACAAATGTGATGCAACATGGATTTCTGTGTTTTAGGGCAGAGCAAATGATGATAGTGGCAGGCGACTACAGGGTAAACATCTTTGAGGGTACTGAGCAGTACGCTAAGCCCCGCATCTTGATCATCCATCCGCTGTACAACAGGAGCACCAACAACGCAGACATCATGCTCATTAAGGTGCCGCAGAATCAGTGCAGTAAAGTTACCAGTGGTTTACTGAAGTGGTGTTTGAGAGCTGGAAACCCAAACAGCGATCCATAACAGATGTTATGTTGTCAAAGTTTAATCTGTTACAGCCTTCTTTTTTTTAAACACGTTCACATGGAAACTGTACAATTTTCTGTCCAGCTGCGGGCTCCCATGGTTCTGAACAAATACGTGTCGCTGGCGCCTCTTCCCAGGCAGGGGACAGGTGTAGCTGAAGGCCACGTGTGTCGGGTGTCTGGGTGGGGCTACAATAGTCTGGAAGGAGGCCAGGTGCCTGTCACACTCAGGACAGTCACAGTGCCCATTGTCTCAACTGCGAGGTGTAACAGCAGCGACTCCTTTAATGGAAACATCACAGCAAACATGATCTGCGCTGGCTACAGCACTGGAGGCAAAGATGCATGCAAGGTACAAAGAACAAAGACACCACCTTTCACTAATCAGGAAAAAAAAAAATGTTTTTAAAAGTTTCAGCTGCAAGGTAAGTTAGTGTTGGACACCTCTGTGGCCCTCTGTGCCAAGCATGTTCATTTGATGTTTTCAAAAGGCAAGAAACTCATTTTGAAGTAATAGACTCTCAGAGGTACCAGCCTTGGTTATCACACAGCACAACCTGATCCCATTTTCATCATCTAACTTAAGAGCAAAACAATAACATGGTTCCGGAAACCTCTTTCCCCCGACGGTGTAGGGATACAGTTGATCAAGTCAGTGTTGGTTCGAGCTACAAGGTTTTATTAAGGAGACATGCCTGTTTGTCGTGAAACATTACTGCAGTTATAATAATTGCAGAAGAGATAGAAAAGCAACCCTTAAAGTAGCACCACAACTGAAAACCTGGACTGGAGTTTTGCTGTAAATGTTCAAGTAGCAGCAAAAATAACCTATGATTTGGTTATTTGTATCGTGAAAGAATTTCAGTCCAGTCGTTGGTGTGAAAGAATGATTTACATGAAATTCAGCATGTGGTATGTGAGTAGGCTATATCTCACCAAAGTAGAGAATGACTAGTTTAAAATATGTAAAACCTGTGTGTTTGAAAAGCAGACCAGTTGTACTCAGTCATGTTTAAAGCCATACCATGTTGGCATGATGGACAGTCTTAAGCTGTCCATCATTTTTGTATATTTTGCTAAGAAAATGGGAAATAGATCCACTGAATTACTGAAACATTTGCAAACACACATGGAAATACAGTATATAAGGCAAAACAGTTTGTATGATTTAAACAAGCTTACAAGTGAATATTTGGTATGATAACCTTATTTATTCAACTCTTTCATGCAGGCTTTCTTATCATTTCTTTAAGTAGTCATTTCTCTCTCTCTCTCTCCTTTTCCTATCCCATAATCATGACTGTCCCATGTGTAACAACTGAAAATTAATAAATAAAAAATAAATAACAACAAAGGTCAAGGCTATCTTGGCCTTCAGACAACAATTCTGATAGCCAATGATCCAAATGGGACAGGCAAAAAAAAAGAAAAAAAAAGTAGTCTTCAGCATTATTTCTCCAGGCTCCTTAAAGGACATTCAAAGCTCTTCTTTGGATGTTGGCTGCCTTTTGTATCTGTCGAGATGATCCCACACTGCTTCAGTAATGTTCAGGTCCAGACTCCGGGGAGGCCAATGCATGACTGATGGTGTTCAAGTGTGCGTTTTTCTATCTAGATATGGTTTTGCAGTGTGTTTGAGATCATTGTCACCCTGAAAAACACAGCTGTTGCCATTCAGATGCTGTCTACATGGTCTCCCATGTGTTCACAATTCCATCACTTTTGACAAGATCTCCAACACCACTGGCTGCAAAGCTTCCACCATGTTGACACCAAGATGGCTGGAGACACCGCTCTCCTGACCTCTGTACATTTGATGTGAAACAAAACTTTTTAGTCCAGTTCTTGTATAATCTGGCATTCCTCAGTTTTTTCTCCCAGTTCCCTTACCCTAAAAATTGCTTTTTGACAGCCACCCTACCACTGAAACCATTTCTGATTAACCTCTTGCAAAAAGTTTACATTTTGCAAAAGTAACACATTGGCTAGAGATAAATTGGTTGTTTGCTACGTTGTCTGTTAGAAACAACCCTGATTCACATCTTGACTTAGGTGCCTTTTTTAAGCTTGAATGATTCATAGAAAAAAATATCCCGTCATGAAACTGTGGCACAAACATGATGTGAATCACTCAGTAATATAAATTCTCTGGAAAACATAGATCTGGTATTAACACACTCATAGAAATGAGGGGGGAAAGGAAATGAGGTGGAGATAAATATACACTCACAGGATAATAAGAGGATACACAACAGGTGGGATGCACAGCTGGAAACTATAGGAATAATGAGACGGGGGAAGTTAACATCAGACAAAGTCACATGATAAAAACATGTTTTCTCATTATTTATTTGTGGATGTCACACTCCTCCACACTGTTCTTATTGATAAAGTGCTTTACAAACCCAAATATTACGGCTAACAGGTGGACTTTCCCGTTTGAGTGCAGCTAGCCAAACAGCGCACAGCCACTTACTGCTAAAGAGAAAGAGACAGAAAGTGGACAGTGTGTCCTCGGTTTCTTCACACAAAACTCATTGTTGCAGCCAGGGGCAGCACAAAAGTGATCCCCTAAACTGATTTTTAGTTTTAGTGTCGTTATTTTCCTGTGAGTTACTGATTCTGTCACTAGTTAGCTAACATAAACTAATGTAAGTCTTTTAGCTGCAACCAACCAACCAACCACATCACGAAGATGGCGCTAAACATGTTTTTAAAAGTTTGACTCTAAGCGCTTATTTCTTAAATCAAGCTTCACAGACAGTGTTACATCTATGTCAGTTTTTGAGAGCAGGGCTCAATGGCATAAATTAGCCGTTATATGCGTAGCCTTTCACATTTTACACAATTTCTGGTATCTTTTTTTACAAGAAAGTTTTTAAACAACACATTTAGACATTTTGGGAATTAGTCAATGTTGTTCTTTGAGCTAAAATAGACCCAAAAAAAAGTAACCTGGGACATCTGACCCACCTGGGCGGGAAATGCTTTTTGAAACAGTCTAGTCTAGTGAATGAGGCGCCAATGTTCAGACACTTTGTATTATTTTGCGTATCGTGTAACATCAGGGAAATTAAAGCAGCTTTACATCAATACTATGGTAACAAAAAGCTTTTCCAGGAGTCACATTGTGAAATTAGTTTTATTGTTATTTATTACAGGGAGACTCTGGGGGGCCGCTGGTGTGTGACAGACGGGTCTATGGAGTTGTATCCTGGGGTAATGGTTGTGGTGATGCTAAGTTTCCTGGAGTCTACACGGCTGTGTCCAGATTCCGCCGGTGGATAGATCAAACCATCTACGGGTCATACCTGCGTTGCTTCAAACCATGGAGATAATGAAAGTTGCCATTTGTGCCTGAAAGGAAACGTTCCCATAAAAATGTTTAAGTTAGCACGGATAGGAAGTGGTTCCGTTGGAAGCTGCAGTGGATCTTGAGAAAAACATTGCCGTGATAATTTCAGATAACCTTTTGAATATAGTTAAACGTTTGATATTGTGAAATGATTATTGTGATTATAGGATTCACTAAAATGCGCACTGTTTACAGTTACTGTAAATGTAATTTTGGTAGAGCTCACAGATTTGTGAAACATTATTTGATTCCAATAAAAGTGGTGAATGACGAAAATCAATTTCAGTCATAGTTTGACTTTTGTACAAAAAATGCTTATTAAAAAAGATAAATAGAAAAATCTGGTCATGTGCTTTCTATGTTGAAATTGTGCATTCTATCATTTAAACTAAAAAACAAACCAAAAAAACACTTATTTTTAATCAGTTTCTCATGTGGTATACACTCACCTAGTAATTCAATAAATACTAAAACTGGCTTGGACCCCATTTCTTCGTGGCACATCTTAAAGGTGCTCTACTGGACTGAGTTCTGGTGACTGTGGAGGCCATCTGACCACAAGGAATTCATTATCATGTTCAAGAAACTACAGTGAGATAATCTGAGTTTTGTGACATGTCCAGTTATCCTGCTGGAATGAGTTATCAGAAGATGAGTACATTGTGGTCATAAACGGATGGACGTGGTCTGCAACAATAAACAGGTAGGCCGTGGCACTTAATCATGCTCAGTTGGTACAAAAAGGCTTAAACTGTGCCGAGAAAATATCCCCCACACCATTACACCACCACCAGTAGCCTCAATCATTGATAAATCTACTCTGTAATATGTTGTGCATTCAGAAATGCTCTTCAGCGTACCTTGACTTTAACCAGTGGTTATCTCTGTCTTATTTCAAAGCAGGCTGGCCACTTGCATGTTTGTACTTTGAAGTCTTCCCCCACAACTCGCACTTCAGAGCCACGTGCAGCACCCTTTGGTTCCACACCTTGCTGTGTGGTATCTCCCTCAATCATCCTCCCTGCCTTCCTGCCTACGTCTCACTGTGACTCTCTGATAAATAAAAGATACCAAAATCAATGAAGAATACTACAAAGTTCCACACAAAACACATCACTGGGCAGCATTTGAGTTAGTACCTGATGACAATATATGGAGTCATTTATTTGAGCAAACCACACTCACACAGGCCTGAAAGAGAAGTCCATCTGAGTTTTAACTACTGCAGTGTTTCTTCTTTTAAAAAGAAAAATCTAATTTAGATAGTCATAAAGAACTCATTCCATGATGAAATACTTGAGCCAAGTTCAGTGTAATGTGAGCATCAAACCATTAACAAACAGCAGCTCCTTGAAGCCGTAGGAAAGAAAACATGACACATACTTGATTTCGGAAACAAAACAAAAAAAGAATTTACAAGAAACAAAATGCACTCTTTCACAATTCAGCACTCTCAAGGGTTTACTGCTGCAATTTTATTGGATTACTTGTCTTCATTGCTTGAGAGCTTTAAGACCAAAAACCAGTCTTGATGGCAATGTAACCACATTTTGTGGAAAAATATTGTTCTTTGAGATGTTCTCATATGAAAGAAGGATCTTCTGATAAAATCATTGCCACCTCAGCTCCGAAGGGAGTAGGTGTGTCATGACGGCGCATAAAAGTTAGCTCTGCTGCAGGCTCCCATATTATTTTTCATTTCATTGTCTGTGTAATGATATTTGGGGAAGTTCCTCTGAGAAAGGATAGTCTATCTCAAGACTGAATACCTGTCCATTCCTCCATGCCCTATCTGTTTTGCAAGACAGTCCATTGTACTGTCATACCTATAGAAGTGAGATAAATGCAAACAGTAGACAGCAGTGGGTGGTGCAAAAGTCCCAGAGGAATCAGTTAAAGCAAACAGCTTTCAGGCTGCGTTAGACTTTTCTGCGCTAACATGAGACGAAATGTTCTCAATGTGGATCCTATTATGCTATTACAGCGTATGTATTCTGAAGCAGTATCTTATAGAGAAAAAAAAACAATACATAGTGTGTTTTCTTTGTGTGTGCGTGTGTGTGTGTGTGTGTGTGTGGGGGGGGGGGGGTCTACTTGATATTTAACCAAATTTTGATAATCATTTTATCACTTGGCTAAATTTCATAACAAAATACTGGAACCCCATCGTTTCTGTAACATGGGTTCTATTTTAAACAAACATAGTCACTGCTTTGTTATGCGAACGCTCGTTCTTTTCACTCCAAAATGCTGATGTGCAGTTTCCCGACTGTCGGCGATAACGTGAAAACGGCACAAGGGCCTCAGCTGGGAACTAAAAGTGCGCCACGGGGCCAAAAGTCACATCCCAGCCTGTGAAAAGACTGCCATCATCTGGTGAGGTTTGACTGTTTCTTAAAACCCACGAACCCTAATAAAGAAAAAAAAAACAAAAAACCCCCCCTGAAAATTAATAAAAGAGGCTCAAGGTTTTAATATTTCGTGTTCGTCAGCTGGTGGCGCAATCGGAATTGTCCCCCACCCGCACACACGCACATGAAGAGCTGAATCAATTCCCATTTATGTGCCTCCTTCGAATTTCAAATCGCCATTTGTTTTTAATGTATCCAAATTCGCGGAGAGTTGAGCATTGGTAGTGCTACACCACCACTCCAACTGGATTTGGCTTCTCTGGGCTGCACCAGAAAACCCCCGAACAGCTCCCTCGCCAGGTCTCCCCGGGATCCGTGTTTTGCATCGCTCCTCAATTTGCATTTCTTCCTCAGATTTTCCGTGCGACGGGTTCAGCCGCTCAAAACCAGCGGGCGCATCACTGCTCTGTTATACGCGCGCCTCCATCAAAGCAATACGCACAGCGAGAAAGCCTGTGGATTTTTTTTCTCCCCCCATTTTCTTTTTTCTTTGAATAATGTTGCCGAACCTCCACGAACAGGGAAACTGAGGACATTTTGAGTTACTTATATTTCTCTCGCGCACCTACGGAGACAGACACGTGTCTTCGGGGTACGCAGAAAGGGCTAGGTCGTGCCAGCAGATTTCATTGTTTATTTTCCCCTTTTGTTTGTTACGAAGGAGCCGGTTCAAGCTTGGCGACGAGCTATACATTTCAGTTTGTGCGCCTTGGTGATAAAGACGCATTTGGAGATGTCGGAAGTGTTGCCTTTCAACGAAGAAAATATGAGTCATTATGGAAATGAGGGCGACGAGGGACACCTTTCCTTCACCTGTCGTCTTCAAGACACCAACAACTTCTTCAACGGCTCACAGAACAAACGTCCGCCGAAACTCGGGCAAATAGGCAGGAGCAAACGGGGTAATTATATAATTAAGGCGTTTTCGCTTGTATGGTGATGTGGTGAATGCGCACATCGGCTGTTAGTGCACCATATTTAAGGATGTTTGAAACCAGATCGGCAACACTGTTGCCTTGACGTGATGTTCAGTAGAGTGTTTGGTCTGCGAACCACACTGCTGTTTGCATGCATGTGTAATGTGTGTGTGTGTGTGTGTGTGTGTGTGTGTGTGTGTGTGTGCGTGCGTGCGTGTGTGTTTTTAATTATTCTGTTCGCATTGCTGCACAAGTTGGATGCGCAGTGCGTGCCGCTAAATGCCTTCTGAATCTTGCTCAACAGAGTTGTGCTGATTGTCCCCTCCCAGATGAACGGCTGAGCGAGTTTTATATGCAGTGTGATGGAGATTTTTGCGTTTGCATGATCAAGTCAGGCTGGCCTTGTATGTGCTTTTGCGTGTCCTGCATTCCTGATAATACCACGTTAGATAGTCCTTGAAAACTGAGGCTCAGTTGTGGTGGCACAGACATTTAGACATAGTTGTATGTACAGTAGTGCACAGAGACATGGGATGCAAACACAAAGACATATAAGACTTGCACCTGTAGGTGCACAGCCGACACTCGCACACAATCACACCTGCACATTCCCAAATATGCATCAGAGGCACATTCGTGGTTATTGTTCTCTTTTTGCATGGGCTTACTCTCTCATGCGTGCACAAATCACTAATGCTCATACAACTGCAGCACTAACGATTCAGGGTTTTGACACCCTTGTGTCGATGTTGAATTTTCAAGACGCCACACCAAGATGAGCCCCCCCCCTCCCCTCATTAACTCTCTCCCCTGTCATCCACAGTTGTGATTGAGGATGAGAATGGCGACGACGAAGCGCAGAAAAATGGAACAGAGAAGACCCCGGCAGAGGCTTAGAGTGCTCGGCACACCACCCCTCCCAAAAGACACTCTTTAAATTTTTTATGGCGATATTTACCAGTTTTAATCCAAAGACACTGTATATAAGCACTTTCTCTCATGTGGCAGCAAGCAGCACTTCCACACCCTCCTCTCCCAGTCAGTCATGACTGTCCGGATGACACATGCTGGCAGGGGTGGGAGATGGCAGCAAAGGAGACCCCCAGGTGGACCCTCCCCCCTCACTCCCAACACACACTTACACAAGGACACACACACCCTCGACTACAGGGTTTTGCCATAAACACAAACGCAGGAGAAGGCAATGGGGAAAAAAGGGGGGGAAGGGGTGCGGTGGTCGTGGTGGGGGTAAAGGCAGGAGGCAATGCTGTCGAAATGCAGAAATCAGGGACAGGATACAAAAATAAATCTAATATAAAACCTAAAGCACACAATTCTCCTATATCGTATCAATCAAACCTGTGGTACCATTTGTTCTGCTCTTCATTTTGAGTGAGGGCAAATGAATAGCAGTTTGTAAATATGGAAAGGGTAGCCCATATTTTCTTGCACAAAGTGGGAATTGGTAAACTGGTTTGTTTCGTGTTGAAGACTATTTATTATTGATCCTTGGGAACATGTCTTTTGCAGTGACTTAAGGCCTGAGGGAGTGTTTTTTTTTTTGTATGTTGAGAAAACTGTGAGCAAACGAGAGTGATATTTTTTTCACTTAACAATTCTTGATGTTGCCTGAGTGTTTTTTGTTACCATACTTTGCAGCTAACGAGTCATTTATATACTGTGTACCTCCCACCTGTTTGTAAGCTTCCCAGGCTTTCACCTGGATTGGTTGATACTGTAACTTGACTGTACACACCTTATTGATAACAAAAAAAAAAAAGACTATTTATATTGCATTGTGCATTATTGTGTGTGCCAAATCTCATGAGGGATATACTGTACCAGACGACTTGTTCTTTTTCGTGCTTTATACATTTACTCGTTGAGTTCAATTGTTTTGTTGGGTTGCCATTTTTTAGGGCTCTTTCTTAAAACACTGAAATACCAACTCATGCATGGCAAATATAAAATCATGCATGCATGGCAGAAAATTCTGAAAATCTTGTGTATTCTTGAAGCACCTCGTATACAGCTTTGAATGACAAACCTCGAGAAACAGTCTTAACTCTGCGTTGTACTGTACGATTCACACTGATTTGTACAGTGGCCTAATATCTTGTAATAAAGATTATGACAAAGTACTATTTACTGTTAGTGTTGATTGTGGTTTACAATAAGGAATGATGTACTTGATGTTGCTTTTTTTTTTTGTTAAAACTGTTTTAAATCTGTAGCAAAAACAAAAAATATAGTTTTGTATAAGAGAGATAAAGACATTAGTAGATAGCTTGGCTTAAAATTTTGGATATGTTCCTTGTACAGTTTCTCCTGTTGTTATTGGATTGCCTATCTGGCAAGTCAGCGTTTTCCACTGTGAGAAAGTAGCATCCTATTCCTCGGAAAGAGCAGATATGGAAGGAGACGACATGATGAGCGAGTAATCCCATCAAAGAGCCTGGAATCTAAACTTTGTAGCAATTTGTCGAAAAAGGAAAGTTGACACACTGCTTGGACAACTGCACAACAGACTTTGATCTCATGAAGTGCTACAGTACTGCAAATGAATTTGTGGGGAAAATGTACACCACTGCTTCCCGATGCAATAAATGTCTGTTTGCATTTAAAATCTCAGCTTCTCTCTTTAATCAAGTCCTCCCTCAACTCCGCTGCCGGAGATGTGAATGGTGCGGGAGCACCAAGGCGTGAGAAACGCTGATGAGACGTGACATTTCCAGCCCTGCTGTGGCGACTAAATGATTCATGTTGTGTGACGAGCCTCTGTCAGCGTACAGCATCTTAAAACCCGGGCCGCTGGATCTGTGCTACAAATGCATATACACAAGCATGCGCGCACACAAACAAACGTATGTCTCTGCACTCGCATGTCCGTTTCAGCTCCAACTGCAGGCGAGACTAACATATTGCTAGTCGTCCCCCCCCCCCATCTTGACAGACATGAAAGGGGCTGCCTGCGCCGGGTACCATGGTAACAGATGCACCTTGCACTCGATGGGTGTTGCGGTGGGTATTCAGCGCAGAATAGTCTTCCCTGAGCCTCGGCTTGATACAATCGCAAGCTTTAATGGAATGCTCTCCATTCTCTTATCTCTGCCCTCTTCTCTCAAGACCCTCTATTCACTCTGTGGCGTGACCACATTATCCTGCCAAAATTGTCCCTTCCTCTAAGATGGCAGTAAAGCATGACAGCGGTGCCTACTGCAGTAAGAGTCTATCCCCTCATATAGGATCAGAGGATGTTGCATTTGCGGAGTAGCCGTTTACGATTGCCTGTGCGGTGGATCCTCTTATACAAAATCATGCAGCAAGTGCTCGATTCAATGAGTTGGACGAAGTTTGGGTCTCCTCAGTATGAAGTAAAACGCACAAACTGTTCCCATACAACCAAACCTTTAGAGTGTGAGTGACCTATAATTGCATGGAGGAGATTAAACATGTTATGGCAGATGAATAAAGAAGTGCCATAAGTGGATAGTTTTTTAATCTGCCGATCTTAGATGATATGGTTTGGGGTGGCACAGTGGTGGAGTGGTTACCACTATTGCCTCACAGGTAGTGTCAACTTCTCTTTTTTTCCTCTCAATGTTTTTCTTCTCTTGTACTTTCTGCCATGACGAAACATTTCCAACGTGTGGGACTAATAAAGGTTTATTTTCTCTTAACTTGGCTCAACTTGATCATAATTTGATTAACCAGGTCTGAATCTCAATGCAGGAATTTCTATGATTACAACTTTGGATAAAATTGAGCCTTTTGTGTCCAGGTATTCTTCTAGATCAAGGTATTCCTTTCGTGCACGTGGAGAGAAATTTTTCAGTCTTGGTGAAGGTAAGTGGGCTTTAACCGAAGAATAGCTTCATAATGAATACAATCCACTACTTTCATGCGCAGGAGGTTAAAAGGGAACAAGCCAATCCAGGTATACAAGGAACTTAGCCTTACTAATTGTATATTAGAGATATACAGTATCCCAGAAAAGCATTTGCAGTACACAGTCAAGCAAACAAAAGTGTTATAGCTGCAACAAATGTCTCTTGTTAATCGTTATAAGAAAGCCTTGTTTTATCTTCTTGTTTCCCACAAGTTGTGAGTACCCCTGATGAATCTATAAAGTATTTCTGAAAAGAGACACGAGTTTTTCCTTCATTTGGACCAAAATGTTGAGCGAGTTCTTTCATCAGGATTAAAGATGATTTTTGCAAGTCATGCAAAGATTTGTGAATGGTGTCAAAGCTGAGAGGAAGTTGTGAGAGATTCCACATTCATGTGGGTGCAGCACAATAAATAACAGCTTTGTTTTTATAAAAACAGCTTATTTTTTTGTACCATATAAACAATGACCAAGAGAATATATGCAAGAAAAGTGGTCGAAAAACAGCTCAGTGGTTCTCATCTCCTATTTGTCTCTGTACTGGTTCCACAGCGTTGTGGTTAACCCATTTGCTTGTTGAGTGGAAGGTCACTGGGACAATTACAGGTGGAGAACGAAATCCCCTTAGAGCCTGTCTTGAAGCTTTGACTTGGAAAAAAAGATTTTTGACAATTTTTTGAACCACTGATAAGGTGTGCTGCTCTCTGTGTAAAGGAACATACTGATTATTATTAGTGTATATGGATGCTTTGAGCTGCCAGCTACTAAAGCCGACAACAATAGACCAGACTGTAAGTAACTGCTAATGTAGGATCAGCAGGATTCAGTATTGAAACAGGTTTTCAAACATGATGGGCTTTAGTTGTAAAAACAAAGAAAAATTAAAGTGATGTGCTACGCATAAACTCAGGTGCAATGATCTCTGCTGTCGAATTCATTATGTATGGTGCATGGTTAGAAATAAAAAGTGAGGTTACATATGTGTTGGACTAAAACCAGAAACTTGATCAGAGTGAAACCATTATTGTGAGCAGAAATCTAGAGGAGAGTTCTGCAAAAGAAGTGATGGCGTTGGTCCCATCTTTGCCTCCAAAAGAACCAATCAGCAGTCAAACTGAAAAGCATATCAGCCAATTAGGTTGCTGCAATGCCATGCGCAGAAGTTTATAACTGAGTGACCAGCATTGATATTGTAGTAAAGATGTTGATGTGTACTTTGCATTGAAATTTGTTCATGCTGTTGATTTGTTCTGCAGATGTTGATCAGGAAGCTATTCTCGCGTAAGTTTTAAAAAATGATTTAAAACCATTTTCATGGGAAATAACAGCAAACCATTTAAGAGAGCTGTAGTTTTTAATGTCCTGGTGGTCTTGGGAATTCAGTTATGGCTTTCCCCCATTAATGTAGATGGTGACTTCAAACAACTGTCCAGATAACTGCCCCGAGGCAGTACCAAAGTGGCTGCAGAGTGGTGAGACATAGCTGTCACGCTTTAGCATTGTAAATTTCCTTAATGCTTTTCAATAATTTTTCACATTTATCCTGTAGTTTAATTCAGCCAATCAAAGTGAGCTTTATGTGGCCCACAATGTAAACTGAATTTGAAATCCCTGCTATAGAAATGCACACGCTTCTGTGTTTAAAGACTAAAATTTAAGACATTTTTTTTCTTATTACATTTCAATGAGTTTTACAAGTGTACAGTATCAATTTCCCTTCCTTCCCCTCCAGTGAAGTCTGTCTCTCGTTGTTTATTGCGGCTTTTCTCACCTGGTTAGGTTTATAGATTAGTTTAGTTAACTATAATAACCGTACTCACTTGTCAGTCACAAATATTTTAAAGCATAGGTATGTCAAAACCATGGGGGCCTCATTGTGCTTCTCAATAGAAGTCATTTGGCCATTTTAGATTAGAAATGGCCACATGCATTATACAGTTTATCACTGCTGGCTTACAGATCTAATACATGCTCACAGATAAACATGCAGTTTTGTCACTAGGGATATATCTTTAACCAGGGTTGAAATGTCTCTGTGCAGTTATTTGGGCAGTTCCTATAAAATATTATATAAATTAACTTTAATGTCAATGGTCACTGTGATATAAAAACAGCCTTTATAGAATCAGCCGGTCAAACCCGATAAAGTTTGCTGGCTTTGCTCCCAAAATAAGGTTTTTAAACCTTTTTATCTCTGGAAATTGCATTTCAACCACCTCCTTTCACAATGGTTTTCACTTCAGGACTCTGTCTCTCTCTTATGTCTGTAGTTCAGCAGAACAAGAACTGATGTGGAGAGGTGCAGGAGATGTTGCTCAGACTTTTCCTGTGTGGCCATCACTGTTAAAAGATGCTCAAAAATGACACGTACAGATCAACAGTTTCTTTATTATTGTCATTAACAGTTTATGTTATGACATGCTTAGTTGCTTCTTGAATAATATTGTGGCAGTTGACTTTTGTAGTGAGCACTCATGAGAAAGTAATCACCAGTGCTGTGAAAGGCGGTGCAGATGAAAGTCAAGCGCTACGTAGCTGTTAGGTTACATAAGCTCCGACAGGTGAAGAAGACGAGGCAGAAAGAGGATGAAGAGGAGCACTGTGAAGGACAGGAAGAGACAAGCCAGAGAGAATGTGAGAGAGCATTCGCAGGTCGCTGACAGAAAGTGGAGGAAGGAAAAAACCACACCCCTGCTAGCTGCGGCACACACACACTCCAGCACTTTCTCACACGGCTGTCCCCCTCGGAAATCCCAAACTATGCTGCTCTACACTGCACCCCTGAATCTGACCTTTGTTTCTGCCAGGGAAATACCCACTGTGACCTGACATGCTCAACCACTCCCTGGGAAAATCACCCACTCTCTTGGTTTTGGCGTGAATCAGGGTGTTATAAGGCTCAGCAATATACTGTGTGCGCATGCAAATGGAAGAGGCAACATTTGCATTTGGTTCCACTGCGTGTGTGCGGTTATACGTTGATGTTTTTTTTTAATTTTTAATTTTATTTTTTGTGTGTACACAAAAATATCAGTGTGTATCTATGTGGCGGGCAAGCTTATTTGACATTGGGATCAGGTATTCTCTTGCTGATTGAGACTCTGCTGGGAAATCACAAGGACAACTGCTGATAAGAAGGAAAAGGGGGGGAAATGCAGGCAGCTCTGGTTCGGAAAATAAAATAAATATCCCTTTAGACGCCACACCAGAATATTCTGTTTGCTCCCGAGTGGAGTAATACGTCACATTTTTAAAGAGAGATCTATCCAAAAAAAAAGCAACTCTCCTCTATGATATGATGGTAAAAAACCCACTTTGGTTGCATCTAAATTGTGATTACAGGTGACGTCAATCGTTCAAGCAAGTTTGCGCTTAGATGTCAGTCCAGCTTGTGCTCATCTCCCAAAACCTGAATCCCACTCAAAAATTCTGGCTCTACGAATTGAGCTCCTTTATTTTTATTTTTTTTTGAAAAGGTCCGGGATTAACAGATGGGTCTGTCAGGACAGGGTGATTAAAAAAAATGGACAGACAGCCAAAAAGACAGAGATGGAATGACCACTGCGCATTTAACATTAAACACTCTCCATCTCCGACTGCTTCGCAACAAAAGTGAGGAGAACTGGAGGAGAAAAGAAAAGGAGGAGAAAAGGGAAGGAGGAAGGCAGGCGGCTTGGAAAGAGCGGGAGAGCGGCACGAGATGGGGATCGGGAGATAAGAGAGAGATGGAGGGGAAAAAAGAAAGGGATAAACAAAAGTGAGAGTAGACGTACGGAGAGAGAGAGAGAGAGAGCGAGAGAAAGAGAGAGATACAGGGGCTTGATATGATGAAATGAATGCCAGGGAGAAACAGTTCAGACCCACCAGATGGTTACTATAGCAACCACATACCCCAGTCTCTCTCCCTCTCTCTCCCTCTCACTCTCCGTCTCTCTGTCTAGTTGCTTTGTTGCTGCTTTAAGTCTGTGGAGGGAAACCAACGGCTGAGAGAGACAGCTTTTTACATTTTGGTGCAGTGGCATCATAAACCTTTAAACCCAACTTTACATACTTTTTTTTAGCCACTCGTATACATTAGTTTTCATATGATAAAGGTGTTTGTTTTTTTTAAGCGATCTAAAACAACACGCCTCCTACAAAAGCATAAATGCTGGGAACAGCAGTACACAGTGCAGAGTGAGTCGCAGTTCAAAAAATGACCTTCATAGATGTTTAGCCCCTGACCCTTCCTCGTAGAGGTATGAATGGAAAAAGTGTGCATTGCTATGACGACCAAAGCCGGTTTGAAATTCTGCGGGAGATGTGCTTTAAGCTCAGCAGCAGACCACTACGGTTTTACACACAGAATGGGGCCTCAGATGTCTCCATCAGGATTGCATTTTCCCCTGCTCAGAGCAAAAGCCCCCATTAAACACGTTCTTAGACACACAGGCAATATGCACGCTCATGCACAGATGCAGCTCGCCGCCACGGATGCACGCCCTGCACGTGCACACACCCAGCGCACTCGCACAGACACCAGCCGGGAAAATCCAAACTGGGATGCACAACAAAGGGAAGAGCTCGCGGGCCCCCCAGCTAATCTCATGCATGGAGATCATTTTCAAAACAGAACAAAATGGTGGACCATCTCTCTATGGCAGAGTGGGTCTCCGCAGGGCCCCCAGGGCGGGATGGCATGTAACTGTGTACGCATGACTCCTGAATAAAAGATGCTGACCTAGATGGAAATCCGCCATTGGTCACTTAATTTGTCCTACACGCGTGATTGGCTCATGCCCAAACACACAGTGTAGCTGCCCAATCGAAGACCAGGACAAGTGTCAGGGAAATGTACGCGTGCAAACTTTCTTTCTGCATGTATGCAGAGACAGAGTGTGCGACAACATAAAGAATATATGTTATTACAACATCACGCTTGTATCACTTTACACAGCGACTGCTTTGTCATTGTTCTTCATATGGGTGTCTTTGTAGTTGATCTGCTGCTCTGTCCCAGCCCCCACATGAAAAGCTTAATTCTTCTCCTCCTCCTCTGAGGCTTTATCCTGAAATATGAAAACACGAGAAGCCTTTTTTTAGATGCTCTATCATCAGCTAGACTTACACAGCTCACAGAAGCAGATTGTATTCATGCAACGTGCCAGCGCCGGACCACGTGGGACTAAACACGGTACATATGTCTGCAGGTCTGTGAGCATGAATGAGCCCAGCTGAAAGGGTATTTCGTATCAACATTGTACCGAGCCCTTGTACATTATTGATATGCAATTTGACTGCCTGCCATCAATAAATTATTAAGGAATTGAAAATTGTTGAGCCGGGGCTTGACAGCCTTGAAGCTCTTTGGCCAAGGTAGATGAATGAACATGGCGGCATGATTGTCAATGACTGTTGAACTCCAAACTGCATGAGCAAATTAGACATCTGCCTGATCTTTTCTATCTTTTTTTTTCTCCAGGTTTTTCAAAGAACTTGGGGCTATTAAGCCCCTGCTGTGTCTTATGTAATAATCCAGCTGTTTATTGAGTGAATTGGTTGGGTTTAGGGAGAGCTAGGTTTCCCCCTTGAGAAAGGAGGGAGGCTGGATCCAGATGCTTATGGCTGCCTGGCCCACGTTGGGGCTGAGACTGTGCAGTGTGCTGGAGGCTCAGCCCCAAACACTGATTCTTTCATCTTCAACTCTCACAAATCCCAATCACAAGTTCATCTGTCGAACTGATTTTTTGTATATGAACAGGTCATACAGATTTCTGCCGGGTTTCAAATCACTCATAACAGCACAGAAAAAATTGAAGGTCAAAATGTATGACAATAACAGCTGGAGATGTGTTTGCCTCCTCTTGACTACAGGGCAACTAAATGGCACTCGTCTGTGCCCAAAAAAACGTAGATCTGAAAAACAAAACAACTGCAATGACTCAAAAACATATTTGCCTCATTGTCTCATAAAACTTACTGTAAAATAGAAAAAATACACAATACACAGTGTGGAGTACAATTGGCATGCTTTAAAATGACATTTTATGATGTGGATTGTGACGAGGTAAGATTTCACGTTGTTTAATGTTAATCACTTCAGTGTGTAGTTTGTAGACAGTATTATAAAAGGTTTGAAAACTGCAAGCCATTGTATCCACATTGAAATTCCTTGTTGATGTCCACTCTGCACCATCAGCCTCTCTGGCTAAGCCTCAGGAATACCAACCAGCAGTCAGCCTCGAACTCTCTCGCTCTCTTCCTCTTCTTCTTGTGCTATCTCACTCTCTCTCTCTCTCTCTCTCTCTCTCTCTCTCTCTCTTTTTCAGTATGTTCACTCTTGTTGACAGAAAACAAGTGCTGCATCACCATTTTAATTCTGGCGTGGGCGTCCAGGTTCTTTCTAGTTTTAATTTTTTTTTGCTCGCTAGAGATGCACGGAGCGAGCAGCCGAGCAGCCGCACAGAGTAAAGATCAGGGGTATGAATCTTAATGACTTCTACCAGAAGAAAGTGGGAAGAAGACATCTGGGGAGAATCCTCCCTTAATCTCCTTTTCTGCCCCTCTGCTTGTCTCTCTCTCACCTATGGACCCGCGACTCACACAGCTCGTGTGTGTTTATGGGATTTGTCTCCCTTTGATTTTGATTAATTAGTTGTCAATGGACAACCGGGGCTTGAATTCTGTCGTGTTAAGAGAAGAGAGAGTCCTGCTGCTGCTCAGTCTTAAAAATGACCTTGCCTTTACTACACAGCAGTATCATATCTGGCTCTTTTACATATTGGTAACCATATTGAGTGGGATGAGTGCCACACCTGTCAACTAAGAACAGGAAACTGAGACTACAGTTTGCTTTGGCTCACCAAACTTGCACTATGATGTCAAATTTATACCAAAATCTCTGAGTAACTGTTCCAGCACCTTGTTGAATCTATGAAATGAAGTATTAAGGCATGGCAAAATTCTATTTTATTCTAGTTATCTTATTCTATTCTATTGTTTTTGCTTAATTTTTGCTGCTCTTAACTTTGTACTGTCCACTTTCTGCTGTGACCAAAAGATTTCCCACATGTGGGACTTATAAAGTTTTATCTTATCTTATCTTATCTTATCTTATCTTAAAAGGACGGCCAACCCAGTATTAGCAAGGTGTACCAAATAAAGTAGTAATAATACAGTCCTGCCTTCCCTTGGTCATTTGCTCATCTACCTGATCACACACACACACACACACACACACACACACACACACACACACACACACACACACACACACACACACACACACACACACACACACACACACACATATATACAGTTAATACATATGGGTTTATACATTAATATAGGTTTAAACCTATAATACTGTCTCCAGCGTTCCCATTCTGTACCCATCCAACAGTTGTCACTACAGAGTCTCGACCTCACATATCCTTTCATCTGTCACCGCAGCAGCTCCTCAGCCCCACTATGTATCAAGGAAAAGCCATTACTTATTTTCCCAGATCATCAGCCGAGTCGTCTGAGCCTGTTACCTCTTGTTCAGTTCTGCCTGTCTGTACTTGTTACGGCTTGAGGGCAGCCTGTTGTCTACTGTCAGTCTGCACTGCAGTCCTCAGTAAAAGGATATCTTTGTCTTTTCTGCCGGTAAGATTCCCACTCGAGGTGACCCCCCCCCCCCCCCCCCCCCCCCCCCCCCCCCCCCCCCCCCCCCCACCCCCACCCCACCCACC
>VURO01006431.1:27724-39454 GCA_015108175.1 Pelvicachromis taeniatus
TCCCCCCCCGGGGGCCCCCCCCCCCCCCCCCCCTCTACCGTCCACTGTGATCAGCCAATCACAAGGCAGTGTAAAAACAGATCAGTCATTTAGTTTCATTTGTTTACTAATGGCGTCTTGGTGGTTATAGTTTTCCATTTTATCCAACAGGGTCAAATATTTGCGTTTGCTTTCAAAGCTGAAGTGGTGCCTGTTTATCATTTCACAGTCCACAACCAGCTCAAGGCGGTTTTTGAACAAATTTTCTTTTGTGATCACACAACATGGCATTACATAACACAACATATAAATACATGATTAAAAAAAAAAACTCCCAGTGACTGACAACAAAAGTAAATACTTACTGCTCACTTTGCATTTAAAAAAAAAAAGTAAAGAAAGAAAACATATGCAAACACTTCACACTGGCTAACCTTACTGGCACTACACCCATGCGGTATATATATATTTTTTTTATTTATTTTTTTAAATCATGTAGAGTCTCCTGACAAAAAAAAAAAACAAAACAAAAAGAGAAAGAAGAAAAAGCAAAAAGAGGAAGCAATCATAAATATCGACATAATGTTCAGTTTGCAGATAAAGTGGTAAAACACAACACCTCTTGCAAAAGGAACTCTAAGGTTTGAATTTTCCACTGCCTGGCGGTGCTTTTGCATTTACATCACTTGCATTTTTAAATAACGAAGGAGGAGGAGGAGGCAGAGGCAGATCCCTGTTTAACCCGAGAAGACAAGCTTGCGCCTTGCTGAAGTGTTGAAGTATCATTTTATGGAGAGTATAGGAGCATATACATTATACTTCCTACATAAACACTGACACATTGTCAATGTGGGAGCATGGAGGAGTGTTTGAGTGATCTTACATTATGTATTTGTGGGCTGCGTGTTTATCTCTCCTCAGATCGCTCGCACCGCGACCACTCTACTTTTCTACTTTCATATCCCTTCTGTCATATTCAGCTCTTGAAATGAGTGCTTACATGGAAATACAAAGTCCTTCTCTCCGTCTCTTCCAAATCCTCTGGAGACCTCAAACCTTACTTTTACTCTTTCAGTTGCCATGGATACCTCTGGTAAGGCAGCTGATTGGAGGCAACAATAAACTCTACTCTATCAATCTCCCGACAAAGATTTGTCTCCAAACTGAAGATCTGAGAGTCTCCCTGTATCCTTTCTCACATGCTAACACACCCACTAACATACATATAAACTATGCACCTATGCACACACAGTGGATTTAAGTGCTGGGTGTCAGAACAAAACAGATATCAGTGCAATCTGCTCCAGCAAAGTCCAAAGCCACAGTCATCATCTAGCTATCCCAGCGGAGAAGACAAAATGTGCGAAATCCATTCTGCAATCAATTAAGGAGCAGTCAGCCACAGCACTCCTGCTCCAGATGTGACCTCGAGTGCTCCTGAATGATCCTTAGTGGAGTTCAGCTCTGGTTAATAGCCTAGTTTCCACTAAAGCACTAAACTGGGATAGCTTTGCCACAGCACTAATCGTGCAACAACAAAAAAATCTGCTCTGCAGAACCAGAAGAAAAGCGGAAAGACTCCTTCTTATTGAGCACTTGTTATTTTCTTTTCTTCTCTATGTTATATGGTAAAAACCAAAAACAAACCTACAATAATACAAAAATGATTAATAATGATCACTGGCACTCATTATGTAGAAGCCTTTTCCTTGCATTTCAGATTTACTGAGTGGCTCAGTTTCACCTGTGTTCCTGCTACTTTAGACAAATCTAGTTTAGAGGCTTTGGTTAATGCCAGTTCCAAAACTGCTGGCAACACTCAGTGTTTCCACTCAGTCTCCTAGTAGAGACACCTATGGTGTCAATTTCAAAATCCTAGGTGTTCTCAAGTTATCACAACATTTTCAGGCGTACTGGCTCTGACCTTGAGGTTGAGATCACTGAGATCCAAACTCCGAGATTTTTAATGGATGCACCTATGGTATCAATTTGAAAATCCTGGATGACTTCCTTCTTGAGTTGTTTGCATAAAATGTTACCTTTGACCTTAACCTCAAGGTCGACGTCACTGACATTCAAACTCATCTGAGGTTTTTCAATTTGAAGCTCCGTCGTTGCCTCGTTCCACATCAGCTCTTTAAGGCTGACGCGTAAAGAAGTTGGGATGCAGCTCATTTCAAAAATCTCACAAACCCATATTTTCTTCATAGAAGAGCATCGAAAAAAATATCAAATTTTCAAGCTGCGAAAATTCACAATTTGAGACAAATATGATCTCATTTTAAATTTGATGGAAACAACACATTAAAAACCAGGACATGAGCAACAAAAGGCTGATGTACTAAAAAGAAACAACTGGAGGACGGTTTGGCATCTAATTAGGTTATTTTGGCAAGTCTGTAATGTCACTGGGTGAGTATATCTTTACTTTCAGAAGTAAAGATGTGCAGAGGTTCACCAATTTGCATCTACAAATTATGGAACAGCTACTTTTGGCTGCTTTCTTATTCACGAGCGGCCTATGCAGCAGGTAGCTCCATATGTTTGAGTTGGCAGATTTTTATGCTAGATGTCCTTCCCAATGGGAGTTGTGTCTCCTCGTGGGACTGATTAAGGGATCTTTTGCTTGTTAGGTAAATGTGTAAAGCACAACACTATGGAGACATGCAAATTGAAATTATGGAAAAAGTTCAGAAAAATGTCTATTCAATGTAAAATTGCAAGGACTTTGAATATCTCATTATTTTCATTTCATACCATTGTCAAACGATCCAGAAAATTTGAAGAAATCTCTGTGTGCATCGGACAAGGTCAAAAATCAATACCGCACTGCCAGACCCTTGGCTGGCAGTGCATTAAAAACAGGCGTGACTCTGTCGTGGAAATCACTGCACAGGATCAGGAACACTTCCAGAAATCTTAGTCCGTGAGCACAGTTCACCATCCCCTTCACAAATGAAGGTTAAAGCTCCTACGTGCAAAGATGTAGTTATATGTGAACGTGATCCTGAAACACTGTCATCTTTTCTTGGCCAAATCTGATTTAAAATAGACTGAGATAAAGTGAAAACTGTTATGTGGTCAGATGAATCAAAATTAATATTTTTTGGGGGGAAAACACTGATGCTGGATCTCTTAACTAAAGGGGAGAGAGCACATCCAACTTATTATAAGTCAATGTTCAAAAGCTCCATACCATCACTACCATCAGTCTACCCCCAGGGTGAGGCCAGTCTAAACCAGTCTAAACCTGGCCCTATTATGCGAATTCCTGAGGTCAGAAAGCCCAGGATGTGCGTGGGCGTCCATTGTCCCTCTTGGGGAGACACTCCCATATGGCTTAAATCTGGGACTCTCCACCATTTGACCTTAGAACTGAAGAAGCTTCTCGGATGAGAGGTCAAACGTCTTCAACCAACTTCAAGAAGTCCAGACGCTTTTCTTTCCAAGCTCCTTAGACTATGATGACCTGGATGACTGAGAACCTTCACCGACATCGCTTTCTGTTCAAAAACAAACAAAAAAAATGTACACACCATCCCAACTTTTTTGGAATTTGGATTGCATAGAAACTTATAAAATGCAGTCATTTACACTTTTAAAGGGATTTTGTGTAATCTTGGAATCCAGTCTCTCTCACTCACTCGGTACTGCTTCTTCCTCTTTAATGATGCTGATACAGTCACTGCATCACAGCAGAAGCTCATTCATGCTTCTGAGGTTCTTAATTTGGTGGTCTTGGTATCTGGGGTTTTCTCCTTGATTACTTCAGTGAGGCTGTCGATAACAACCCTGAACTGAATTTTGATGCACAAAAGTGAAATCAGTGGTATTTTAGAATTTTAAAATAACTCGGACACTAATTTGGAAGGAAATGTCTATATTTATTAACAAACCACGGCAGGTATATTGACATATGCATGCATGATTTACAGCACTGAAATGACTAATATAACTAATGATAGTTTAGTCTAAAACCTGCATTTTTTGGAGACTTTGGAGACTTTAGGCTGCAGAAACAAGTCAGACTGAATCGAAGTTAACTCTCACTTGAGTTTAAACAACTTTCTAAAAGGTTATTCGTCTCAATTGTCAGTTTAAAAATTTGTTAAGATGTACTTTAGGATGTGGCCACAGTGATTATGAGCGTACTGAAAGCGTACACAGATATAGGGCTTGGCAGTTTATTAATTTTTACTGTTTTCACTTTGTTTTTTTAAATTTTATTTCTTTATTTTTCCCAAGCCGACATTAGTGGTTAAAATATCACAATCAAGGTCCACATATGTTACTAATCTTACTTCCAAGCCAAGTAGCAGTTTCCTTATGAATAATAGTGAGCTTTCAGCCACCATGCAAAAAGAAAATTTCCAGCTGCGCTCAGTTGGTCACTTGGCCTATTTTCATATTGATCTCATCAGTACACTGAATGCTCATTGGCTCAATTGCTATCAGTTTACTAGCAGATGAGCATACTTTAGACAAAATCTCCTTTGTGATTCTAACTACAATTTACAAAATTAACTTCATGAGTAATTCAAAATGACTTGAAAGTAGTGATTGAGACTTTCCCATAGAGCTCTGTGTAAATGGAAGTCTTTGCAAGTTATTAGACGTTTCACCCCCTGTAGGCTATCAAAAGAATGCAAGTTTTCAGACTTGGAAGCATAGGCAGTGCAAAAGTCAAAGTAGCTACCATGATGCCCTCCGTTAGTTTCTGAAGTCTCATATTAAAGATTAGCATTTTCACTGTCACCATGTTAAAAAACAACAACACATACCTTTCTAGAGATCCAGAAGTCTTTGAGCAGCCACAGCTATTGCCTTATGGTGGCCTCCAGACAGACTGCAGTTGCCTGGAAGCTATGTCTATCTTTTATGTACAGTCTATAGGCCTCATTCATTATTCTACTACTGCACATGCTATAAGACTGGAAAGCCAGTGAATGGAGATGGGACAAAGTTAGCTTTCCATATTTTCTGTAAGACTGTCTAAGATTTGGGTAATTATTTTTGATAGAGGGCATTTTAAGCCATGATCTTTTCCTTCACCTAACCAAATACACGTCTCTCAAGAGCAACTTGGCCAGAGGAGGTTATCTGAAGTCTGGCAGTTTTCTTTAAACAAACTGTATTATTAAAGTTCTTCATGACTGTCCTGTTTTTTGGAAATCAAAATATGGTCACCCTACCTTAATAATACATTTCACTGAACAACACACACCCTGAGTCTAACCGTAATCTAACCCCATCGTGATGTCGAGCTAACCCTTATAAAGCTAACAAAAGAATATTTTACCTGAAAATGTCATTTCTCACACAGATAAGGATGTTGCATACAAGGCCTACTGTGAATACATAATAACTGTGAGCCTATAGAGAGCAGTGTGTCGCCCTCTAGAGGCTAATAAGAGTAGTGTTTTTGCAATTCCGCCTCCAGTCATCTGATTTTCAACAAGAATTCATGACTTTTTTTTTTTGTTGTTTATTTGTTTTTATTCCTAACATTTAATGTTTTTGTTCACATTTATCTCCGAGAGTCCGTCATAGCTGAGGCTTTACGTGAGGTGTGTAGGAAATTTCAGGAAGCTGGGAACTATTATTTCTTGGAACTTGTGTTCTACCCGGTGACGTAATCAGTTGCGCAGGTGTCCAGATTCAGGTTCTGCACGCCATTGTGGATAATAGTTACTTACACATTATTGACTCTTAGGTCTGAGCTAGAATTCCTAGTTGACTTCCCTGAGTATAATAGCTGAAGAAGAAACTGTCCCACAATGGCTACGGACTCCTGGGCTCAGGCAGTGGACGAGCAAGAAGCTGCGGCGGAATCGGTAAGGCTTAACTTACGCAACACGGGCTAACCTGTTGTTAGCCTGCTTGGTAAGTGCTTTGGCCTGCTCTGGCACACTGTTGAAGAAATTTAGCAGTCTGTTTTTAACGCGGACGGCTGAAATTGTTCAGTGAGAGCGCCGTCAGTGAATAAAGTGGCTCCTGGTGACGCCCGTCTCTGTAGAGTTTCATTAGGTCGAAAACGAAACTAATGGCTTGGCGTCAGAGCTAAGTTGAATTAGCTCGTGATGAGCTGCTGCGTGCTCAGCAGTTTGATAGCTATAGCAGCTAACTGGCTAACCGGCATATAAAGGAGAGGGGGGGTTGGAAAAAGTCAAGACCAGGGGTCACCCAACCTTTTTGAAAGTGAGAGCTACTTCTTGGGCACTGATTAATGTGAAGGGCTACCAGTTTGACACACACTTATGAAATAACAAATTTCCTCAATTTAACTTGAATTATATGTTACCATTAATTAATGACGTTCATCTATGTAAAGACACTGATTATGGCAACTGTTTCCGTGGAGACCAGCTAGCGCTGATCTAATATTTAATAATAAACATTTTTTTAGGCAGCACGGCGGTTAGCACTGTTGCCTCGCAGCAAGATTCCTGAGTTCCATTCCACCATCAGGCCGGGGTCTTTCTGTGTGGAGTTTGCATGTTCTCCCCGTGTTTGCGTGGGTTCTCTCCGGGTACTCCGGCTTCCTCCCACAGTCCAAAGACATGCAGTTTGTGGGGATAGGTTAACTGGAAACTCTAAATTGCCCATAGGAGTGACTGTGAGTGTGAATGGTTGTCTGTCTATGTGTGTTAGCCCTGCGACAGACTGGCGACCTGTCCAGGGTGTACCCCGCCTCTCGCCCTAAGACAGCTGGGATAGGCTCCAGTGCCCCCCGCGACCCTGAAAAGGATAAGCAGCTGTAAATGGATGGACATTTTTTTTAAAATATATTATCTCTAAGAAATTGATACCAATGCAATTTGGATTTTAAATAAATAGCACCAAAAAATAAAAATAGATGCAGCTTACTGGTAAGTTGTTATAGTGAGCTATTTTTAGAACAGGCCCACGGGCTACTCATATGGTCCTTGCGGGCCACCTGGTGCCTGCGGGCGCCATGTTGGTGACCCCTGGTCAAGACTAATTATTTATTATGTTTTTCTTTGCAGATCGGAAGCCTTCAAATAAAAGAGAAGCCAGAGGAAAATGGTAAGCATCCATGTGCAGCTGAATTGGGGTAAGGGCCAATATTCATAAAACAAGGAAACCCAAACATGTACATATTGGCATTATTTATTGCAGGCACGACCGCAAACGTAAAAGACTCCGTACCTGCAAAATCAGAAGGAGAGAAGGCGGCAGATGATGACGATAATGGTATGCGGAAAATTATGTACATGTGTTGAAAATATGTGTGCCTTCATTATTGTCTTTTAGTTGGGTACTTGGTTGGATCTTGTGCTCAAAGAGACATTTCTTCTAACTTGTTGTTTCAGAGGACAAAGCGGCACAATCGTTGTTAAATAAGCTGATTCGAAATAATCTGGTCAATACAACAAATCAAGTGGAAGTTCTTCAGAAGGATCCAAACTCTCCGCTTTACTCCGTCAAGTCTTTTGAAGAATTAAGGCTGTGAGTGAGATCTGTTTGTCTGTCTTGGTAGCCAAATCACCTAAATGTCATGTTTAACAGTATTGACATATGTATGTGTTGAGAATTCCATAACCTCACAGAGGTGATTCACTGATTCAGATTTCTGATTTTTCTCTTCAAGTGTGAGCTGCCTGGTTTTTGCAGATTCCAGACTTCTTTCTGAGAGCTAAAACTGACGTGATGTCAGACTATTTTGTATTGAAGAATACAAGTGTTCTTCAATACAAAATAGTCTTTTTTGTTTTTTTCACAGTAAAGATACTATTGCTGTAAGTTGCAGAGTCTTCTCATCTGAAGTAAATGAAAGTAAAGTCCTCTGATACTGGAAAGAGGATAAAATAACTAAAAATGAGTTGCCTTTTTTCTTTTTTTAAACCCTTCTTTACTTGATATATTTGACCTTACTCAACAAAACCAGGTGCAGCTGATTTTATATAACCACTGTCAGGTAGTTACCCCTATGTTTATAATGGTGCCAGATAACATGGCACAGACGCTTTTATTTTTTTCACTCGTCTCCATAAGTCACCTGTTAACTGCGTTGATCCTTTGCTCATACCGAGGCTGCTGGTTCTCTGAGAACTGGATAGCTTTAGCCCCTTTTTCCTCCTTACCTTCTTGTTCGTGTTTAAGTGAGTCATCATGTGTGTTTTTAGGGATGTTTTTGCCCACAATTTACTTCAGTGAACTTTGTGTGGAAGTGAGTGAAGACACTAACACCGTAGCATGTGTCGTGAGTTTCATGCGCGACTGTCCGCACTGCTGTGTGTGCAAGTAGCGCATGCATGAAACGGATTGGTTCGTAATCAGTCAAACAGGAGGTTGATCAGCTGGTCACTGGTCTGAGCTTATTCCAGTCCCTGGCTGGCTAATTGGTGCATCTGTAGTTGTGCTCTCTCTTTTATGCCCATCTTCACCACAGTGAGTTTATACAGACTGACTGTGACTGGTGCTTCACAATCCTGGCATTTATTTTATGTTTTCTTCTCTGTACAGTAAACCACAGCTGCTTCAGGGAGTGTATGGTATGGGTTTCAATCGGCCATCCAAAATTCAGGAAACTGCCTTACCGATGATGCTGGCTGAACCGTGAGTGTCCTTTACACACTGATATGAAGTCATTAGACTTACTGAATCACTTAACCCTGAATAACACGGTGATATCCATGATATTTATTACCACCCGTACCTAATTTCCTGTTTCCTGTAGTCCACAGAATCTGATTGCTCAGTCTCAGTCAGGAACAGGGAAGACAGCTGCCTTTGTTCTGGCTATGCTCAGCCATGTCGACCCCAATAACAAATACCCCCAGGTGGGCATCAACTTTCTTTACAGCACTAGAAAGTCAGCATTGAAATCAAAGTGATAAGCATGACTTGTCTTGGACAAAAACATTTCTCATGTCTGTCAGTGTAATGTGTTCTCTCAGTATTAATGTTTTCTTTCTTTTCTCGTCGTCAGTGCTTATGTGTGTCACCCACCTATGAGCTGGCACTTCAGACTGGCAAAGTGATAGAACAGATGGGCAAATATTACCCTGAAGTCAAACTAGTCTACGCCATTAGAGGAAATAAATGTAAGACGTTTCTGCTTTCTGCATGTGTACTGTTATGCACTGAATTGTTGTTATTAAAAACAACAATTCAGTTGTTGTTTTAACAACAATTTATTTTTTTATGTTTTCCAGTGCAGCGTGGCATGAAACTGCAGGAACAGATAGTTATTGGCACACCTGGTACCATGTTGGACTGGTGCAGTAAATTCAAGTTTATTGATCCCAAGAAAATTAAGGTGTTTGTGCTCGATGAGGCGGATGTTATGATCGCCACACAGGGTCACCAGGACCAGAGTATACGCATCCAGAGGTCAGCTGAAACAAATTAAAATAAGACTTGAGAACCATACAGCTTTAATAAAAAAAAAAAAAAGATGGTAAATTGTGCATGTTTTATGCCTCATTTCTTTGCCACACAGGATGCTGCCCAAAAACTGCCAGATGTTGCTGTTCTCAGCCACATTTGAAGAGTCGGTGTGGAACTTTGCTCAGCGCATTGTGCCTGATCCCAACATAATCAAGCTGAAGAGAGAGGAGGAAACACTGGACACCATTAAACAGTACTATGTGTTGTGTAACAGCAAAGAGGAAAAATTCCAGGCTCTCTCTAACATCTACGGTGCCATCACCATTGCCCAGGCCATGATCTTCTGCCATGTGAGCTGATCTTTCATAAAAAGAGGGACTCGGGCTGAATTTTATTTCTTCTTTTATAAGTTTGCACATTCGATTGCTATTTGTCATCATTTGTTGCCAAGCCGTTCCTCTTTAATCCAGAAGTGAAAAGAAAGCTCTGAAGCTTTAGCTGACTTAAACAGAATAGTCCGGTTTTTATATAACCAGGGAAGGGCCAAACTCAGAATCCTTTTATACCTAGACTCTTTGTATACACACCTAGCTTGCTGGTGAATTGGCTGAAGCACACGCTTTCCTCTGTTCAATCCAGACAAGGAAGACAGCAGGCTGGCTGGCAGGGGAGCTGTCCAGAGAAGGTCACCAGGTAGCGCTACTTAGTGGAGAAATGCAAGTGGAGCAGAGGGCTGCAGTCATTGAACGCTTCAGAGATGGAAAGGAGAAGGTTCTGGTCACCACAAATGTTTGTGCTCGAGGTAATGATGTTCAGATGTTGGTCATGTCAGTTTTATTTGTCACGTTTACATTTTTTAATTATATACTCTCACTGGCTAGTTTTATCTGATGGTGTGGGTTTTTGATCCATCCTGTGCTCAATATAAATACATAAATAAAAATCATGACATAGCAAAGACACTTTTTACATCAGTGCAAGTGTGAATGTGTTTGATGTCAGACTGAAGTTAATTGGATTTCTGCAGTTCAAACTAAAATATTGGTGTCCTGCACATGTACATTGTTTTCTAGTAACTCTTTATTCCTCCCACCTTCTTTACAAACAGGCATTGATGTAGAGCAGGTTTCTGTGGTGATCAACTTTGACCTGCCAATTGACAAGGATGGTAACCCTGACAACGAGACATACCTGCACAGGATTGGCCGCACAGGTCGATTTGGAAAAAGGGGACTGGCCATTAATATGGTGGACAGCAAGATGAGCATGAACATCCTCTACAGGATCCAGGAGCACTTCAGTAAGTCGAATAGCAGCTGTTTCAAAACAAAAACCATGTTCTTACCCTTTCTTCCAGCCAAATGTCAGCCCCTCTCTGAACCCCTCTGTTCTTTGTGCTCTTCCTCTGTAGATAAAAAAATTGAAAAACTGGATACGGATGATCTGGACGAAATTGAGAAAATTGCCAGCTAAATAAAAAGGTGTGTTCACATGAAGGACCCCCCCCCCCCCCCACCCCACCCCATCCCCCTCGGTCTCCAAGAACTGTACGCTCCTACAATTTTATTGCTTTTATTTTTTTAGCTGTCGGAGAGAAGAGCAAAACCACACACAGCATATGTTTACATGTGGATATGTCTCTTCTCAGACAAGTGTTTTGTAAGTCTCTGATACATACCCTATTTCACTCTTTGTACTCCTTTAAATAAAGTGTATGAGTTTAATGCTGTGTATTGTGATGCTGTAAAAGCAGGCATAGTCGACTCATTTATTTTTTAAATGCGTGGGGGGGAACACTTTGTTTTTTGGGTTTGTTTGTTTTTTTTCTCTTTAAATTTTAAGCCAGTGGTGGCTGTAGTGATGGCATGATACAAGCTGTTCTGTAAAGAGATTCACAAAAACCCTAAGAGGAAAAAAAAAAATACTCATTTTATGTGCCACAAATGTTTTAAAGTATAACTGAATGTAACCGTATAATGTGGACTATTACAGCTTTTATCGTGCTTTGTTATGACTACCAAAATCAGTACAAAGGGTGAAGTTGGGTATGCTGCTTCGAGTTGTAGTTTTAATTGATTGTGTCATTGAAATGGTGACGGTTGGGGTTCAAGGGTCTATGCAAACTTATCAACCTGGGATAGCTATTATCGAACACTATCAACCTGTATTCACGTGACACAAATTAATCCTGAAATAACCTCAGCTTTAGCATCAGGGTGTAGTCAAATGCCAAAAAAAGGCTGCCTAGAGTGATAACGCATTACTAACTCAAAGTCATGGACATTTAGATGTTTCTGTCTTTAATCATCGGCCAACCACACATCTCACACGCATGCTATTTATCTTTTTTTTTTTTTTTTTTTTTAATTAATTTTTTTTTTTTTTTTTTTTTTTTTT
>VURO01006431.1:39474-53192 GCA_015108175.1 Pelvicachromis taeniatus
ATAAATGTGAGGACAAGCTTGGCGTCACTGCTGAGCATTAATCATTAGTCTTCTTTCTATCTTCATCGCTCATAAAATCTGATTTTTAACCGAAAATGTGACCATTACGGTGATGTTTCCTTTGTCTCGCTGTCCCCACTCAATCGTTGCAATCAGGGTTTCAAGTTTGACTTTAGCTCAGCTGCATTTCTTCACCCAGACTGTGCTGTTATTAAGGATTGTGAGTTTAAAAAAAAAAAAAAAATTTTACACAATGCCTTCCTCAAGTGCATTATATATACATATGATTTTGTTATTAATATTTAAGCTATTGGGCTTACATTTCTGACTGACACTTGAAATTTTGATTATATATTGAATTATGGGCGTCTTTAGGATGTGTGAATTATCTTCTTGAAACCAAATGCTGAATTGACTTGAGGACCTATGCTAATCAGATTTACTATGTTGCTCTGACATGGTCGCCTGGATAGGAAATGTGTACTTGTGTACATATTTACAAAAAATTGTTTAAAAAAAAAAAAAAATGGTGTTACTGAAGTTTTGAGATTGTCACTTCTAAGAAGTGCAGAAACATTCCTCACAAGGTTCAATTTTGACAGATGCAGCACTTCGAATCAGTTAACCTTGCAACAGCTGGGTGACTGTACAAAAATCAAGAAAAACAAACGTGTGGTGTCTGGTGTATCTGATCACTGCACTGGAAGATTAAGACTGGTGACTGGTCAATCTGAACCTTCTACAAACCTCATCTGGCTCCCAGCGGCACAGAGAAGACTGTCGGTGGTAGTGCGGATTTTATGGACTATTTATGGACAACTTGTTGAAAAATCACTTAATGAACACATGCAGCCAAATTGGTGGGAAGTGACCTCAAGTGTGAGAATCCATAGGAATGGTCTGAACACTTTTGGGTAAAGAACAAGTGTATGCAGTTTTATTCGGACATTCGGATGTATACGTTATCAGTGAGAGTGTGTGCACTTTGATCCATAATGTAACACCACTGTATGACACCCATGGACACAAAGCAGTTTTGGCTATAGAACGTCACACTTTTGCCCACATGTATACCTTGTTTGATAATTTTCAATAACCTACAAAACTCATAATTGTACACGTTGCCTAATCGGGCTTAAGGCAAGAAGCCTGTTGTAACCTAAAGATCTTGTGTAGACAATGATAGGTTCAAGGTGTGTGGTCTTCTGTAGCTGAGCTGCGTTCATGGACACAGTTATGTACTCTTAATATGTTGAATTAAAAGAACATCTAGCTGTTCATATACATGTCCCCTTTATGCTTATTCATATAAGTTGAAATTAAGTACAATCACGGTTATTAGCACATGAGTGAATACACAGCATGTTATACATAAAATCACAAATTTTATTATGTTAATTTTATAAAGGAATTCAGAAATACAAATAGAATAAAGTCATATTAATCCTTTGAGTTCCTGGTGGAGGTTAGCAGTTCCTCTGACAGCTGTGGTGAAAGCTGCATGTCTGAGGAGACAACAAAAAGTGGAAGTGGATGGATGGAAGATTGCTTTATCATTTGAAGTCGTGATCATATCTTCTGTTTAGACAAAAAAAAATGTACGGCTTTCTGAGAATGTTTTCATTTTTAACAGAATGTAGATAATAGGAAGCTGCTAATTTACACCTCGTCCAACTCCTTCCTGCTGGAGTTGGGCTTTTGTTCTCACCTGTGTCCCTGTAGTCCACTCTGGTGAGGAAAAGGCCGTGGGCTGGAGCAGCCATACCCTGTGGGTAGGCCAGAGAGTCTCTCGCTTCCAGTATTTTATTCAGCTGGGGTACTGAGAGCAGCCCCTGGCCCACTGCCACTAGTGCCCCCGACATCCTCCGCACCTGGAGAAAAAGGCCCGAAAAACAAGTTTTACACAGAAGTATGCATAACTTGCTTTAAGAGATTTCATGTTTACTTTATTCTAAATAAACTTTCAGTCATCACCAGCAGATGTCGCTACTAGCTCGTAATCTCCCACACGCATAGAAATACAATTTTAAAGAAATCTGAAGAATATTAACAACAAACCTGCTTATAGAGAAAAGATTTACTGGTGAAGGTCAGCTCCCAGAATGGCATCTCTCTGGAAAAGGGAAATTAAATTAGTGTCTTAACCACATTTAAAGCAGTACTCATGAAATGTTAGATTAATGAGATCAAGGCCAGTAGGCATGAAGTCTACTTGGAATCACTGAGTAAATATGTAAGGATAAAGAAAGGTTAAATGTTGCCACAGGACAGGAAACATCACACTGCTGCATAAATGATATCGTGAACTGTTGTCAGATGTTATTTTATTTAGTCTGATAAAAACAACTACAAGCAAGAATGTGGATCCAAAGCACACCTACTCATTCATTTCTCTGATTAAAAAAAACAAAACAAATTAAATTAAAAATACATTTCTTAAACATTAAAAAAATGAATTATTTCAAAATAGAAAATAATCCGGTCTCATATGTTTACATGTTAAGTCACTCTTGTGCAGCAGTGCTGTCCCCGCCTGTGTGAATATAACTGATGTGACATTCATGCCAAGCATCAAATGAAGCCTGGGTTTGTCATCATGCACAGATTTGTTTAAATGTCACACACTAAATATGGCACTGCAGCTTAGGCCCAACAGGATTATGTGTGATGCCATATAAATTATTATTATTATTATTCTTTTTTGCCTCTGCCCTCAAAAAGGAAAGAAAAAAAAACCTCCCTGATTCTTATTTTGGGAAGGACAGGGTGAACTAAAGAAACAGGCACATGGGAAGAATTGGGTCAAATGCAAATTTGACTCAGTACTTGCTGTCTGATTACATTCGACATGTAAGAAATGCACAGACAGATTTATAGAGCAGAGCTTTTAGCCTGTGGACTCGGAGGGCAGCATCTTCAGATGAGATTAAAGCACTGCTGGGCCTTTTGTTGCACAATCACATTTTCAGTGCTATGTTATTATTATAAGGCCAGACTGCTTTAAGCTGGTAGGAAGGCAACAATAGTTCAAATAAACACTCATTATGACCAAAGTTTGCAGAGGAGCACACAACACGTGGAACTGTGAAGCAGATGGGCTCCAGCAGCAGAAGACCACACCAGGTCAGGTAAGGACAGTAAACAGAGGCTAAACCAAAAATGGACAAGAAGAGATTGGATAAATTTTGCCTGGTCTGATAAATCTTTATTTCTACTCCAACAATCAGATATTAGGGTCAATATTGTAGCAAACCACATAAAAAATCGATCCATTCTGCATTGTATCAAACTGATGGTGTGGGGGTTATTTTCTTTGTACTCTGGGCCCCTTAGAACCAACTGAACATTGTCCTTAATGCTAGCAGATCATCTCACGTTTGTTTACTGAACATGACAATAAGTTGAGTGTACTCAAATGATCTCCACAGTCACCAGATCTCAACCCAACAGAGCACCTTTGGGATACATTGGAAATGGAGAGCCACATTATAGATGTGCAGCCAAGAAATCTGCAGCGACTGTGTGATGCTGCGGTTTGCTGCTCAGTCACTCCTGAATTTTTAGTTATTATGCTCAGATGGCAGGACAAGCTAGTAGCATTGACATGATAAGTCAGTTAACTACTTTATTATTTATTAATTGATTTAATCAAGCAGTAAGCGTCTACAGTTATCCTAGCAGCTTTATGACGTCCTTTATGAACAATGGGCCACTGTCCTTAATGCTAGCATGCTAATGATTATAACTGCAACAAAACAATAGCTAAATGCTGTGTAGCTGTCACATGAATTTCTGTAGACCTACCAAATTTTATGGGATTGTGGCAACACTTCTCTCTCGATTGGGTTGCATGCTGGTGTGGCTTAAACTAACGGTAAACAAACAAATTGAGGACGTCACATTTCCTGCTGCAGCACGGTTTTGGATTATGCATATATTCATTTTAAAGTGTGAAGACTTGTTTTAAAACGCACACCAACCAAATGTTATTGTGTTACAGTGAAAACAGAGTTTAGGCTACACAAGGCCCTAAAATGAATCTCTGTTCACTTGTGCATGAAAATAAGATCAACTATTTCGGGAGGTTAGAAAAAAAAAAACAAAAAACCTTTTTTTCCCCCTTTGAATGGAGACCAAAATAGTCAGCCTCACAGACCACATCTCCCCGTTTTAGAATCAAAAATTTAGTTCAACCTTAGGCTCCTCAATAATTCATCAGTCAGTTTCTTTTCATTTTATCACCGTTTCTTAGAATAGTGACCCTCATGAAAAAATAAACACAGCTGTAGGCTTTCAAAACCCGACAGAGACCAATGTGGGCCCACATCGGATCATTCATGGGAATTCTGCAGAGGATTGAAGAAGGGAAAGTGGTTTCGTTTGGCAAAACTGCAACCGCAGACAATTCCGTGCAAATATAATGTGAAATATATTACAGCTGCCGAAACCTTGTTCTCACAACCTCCTGGTGCACCTCGTGCATTTTGGATAAATTACTCTGAAGCAGTCCATCAGGGTCCATATATTGTGTACTACATCTGCAAGGCAAATAATTAATGCCCATGAAAATGTTATTTGGCAGCCAGAGTAACCCTCATAGACGTGTAATCTCCCGGTGCCCACATGGCCCTCACTCGCTCTTTATCTCCCTCTTTCTCCATATCCACTATGGATTATGAAGGATCCTCATTGTTTAAAGCACACAAACCTGCTTACATACAAGCACATTAGCTAACAGAAACTCTACCTGTATGATCTAATGGCCACACCTATTGGTTTGTCAAAGGGCATTAACAGTTGTTCTGTGGTTGAAGCACATCCCATGTTAGAGCTTTGGTAATAAGAAGCAAATAACTTAGAGTTATGTGCTGCAGAGCTGCTAACAGGTGTATTTTGGCTTGCTGTTTCACCTGTTTCCATTTCTATGACAGTAACTGGACTGTATTTTCTCTAACTCCTTACACCTGAAACTGTATTCAAAATATAAAATCTTACAAAAAGTTTCTTAAATTGTATATTTTATGTATTAAGTTGCTTATTTACATATTCAAAAGCTAAAAGGCCTACACATGTTTCCTTTAGCAGTTTAAAAAGATATAAACAGAAAGCATTGATGGGTTTTAATGGCCTCTCTTGACATTGTACAGGCTGCAGATGACTCCTTGTTAGAAAAAAATAAAACTAAAAGTCAAACCTTTGTCGGTTTAGAACTAATATATAGTTCCAGCTTAGGAAATTTGACAGAAATGTGAAAAAGTGCATCTTGTATTAGTTTTATGTGACAATTCAGAAAGCATTGTGTTTATAAGTACCTTAGCTAAACACACTAGTTTGCAACACAGCTAGTAGTTTCGCACCAACAGGTGATTCCCTAAAAGTAATTTGCCAAAAACTTGGCATATCCTGGCCTGGCATGGTGTGCAGTGTGTCCCTGTGAAACTGTGGAGGAGAAAAGAAGAAGGGACGTGCCAAAAAAAGAAAAGTATCTACAGCAGATGAACATTTCCATGTACTAGAAGTCATTGATTATGTTTTATAGCTACGACTACAAGCTAATCTAATCAAGCTAAGTCTTCTGGATGAGTACGTAATTAAAGAAAATAATGGTGCCAACGATCACTTTGTGCTTCTCCATGCTTTGTTTAGAGCTTATTGCGCTGCTCCCAAATTGCCAATCAGTTAACTCACATTCAAAGTGTAATTCAACATGTTTTTGGGTACAAATTGGTCATAGGTATTGTGGTCTCAATATATACTGTGGTCTACCTGTGGAAGTGAGCATATGCAAAGGAGTTTCCCCGCTGTATAGTGATCACATCCATCGTCTTCACAGGACTTTTAAAAGGCAGATCAGAGTTGACAGCCCTGAAGCTGCTGAAATCGTGAGTCCCAACCAGTAGGGAAGCTGCCTCGTGCATAGCGTCCACGTTTAGCTCTCTGATGAAAGACAGAATAAAGAAAAAGACACTTTTTTATCAAATTTACCATTTACAGCAGTACACTGCATTTGAAAACCAGGAAATGTTAAGATTCTGAGGTCATCAGAGTTCCCAAATCAAGATTTGCAGGCTAACTCTTGATATTGCAGCGTCACTCAAGAGTGACCTGGCTGAACAGCGAGGTCAGGCACAAATGTACACATGAAGTACATCTTTTCAGAACTCCATGAATAATTTAGTGGAAATCTTATGCAACAGAAAGATAATGCCACGTGAGAGAGCAGAGCATGCCCACAACCAGCTCATTTAAGGCAGTGAACCAGAGCGAGCCGGTGATTAGACACTCCAGTCTCACGCTGCATTCGCTGCTTAAATATGATCTGACAAGGAGAGAGGGAGGAGAGACAGAGCGAGCGGGAAAAAGGAGGAATGTGCTGAGTAATACAATTTTTAACATAAGAATTAGGAATGGATGAAGATGTGCAAAAAATATCTTAATGATTTGTTAATTAGAACGTTAAGTCCTAATTTTACCAGCTGGTGAAATGGGAGGAAGACAGAACTGACACGCTGTGGAAGAGAGCCTGACATTAGTTGTTTTTTTTTTCTTTTAAATCATTAATTAAATTCAAAGCAAATTCAAAACTTCTGCTGCGCTGTTTGGTCACTGAACTCCAACATTCAAATGATCTTAAAAAAAAAATTGTGAAAAAAGTTTTTTTTATTGCAGTGGGAGAAATGGAGCGAGTGTGATGACGATGGAGAGACGCATCAAAGAGGGGAAAGGAGAGACGCTCAGGGGTGTGAAGAGCAACATGAATGCTGAACATGAGAGAGCGACAACAAAGCAGAGAAAGAAGTTAGTGAAGGAAAGAAGGAGAAAAAGAAAGAGATTGAGAAAAAATGGACAGAAGCAGAAAAGAAGGGAAAGAAAGGGTGAAATGCGTGGGTGCTGTTCTGCACGTATATAAGCCCGCAGCTTATCTTGCCCTACTTTTCTCCAAAAAAGTGAGGAGAAAAAAAAAAAAAGAGACACAAACGCTCAAACACAAACTAAAATGTTTCTCTTTGTGCCCAGTTTTTCTAATCACAGCTAAAATAACCTTGTGTAAGCTTTGAAGCCCACGCCGTTTAATCTCTTTCCTACTTCTTACACTCTGTGCATCCTCTCTCCTCTCCTTCCTCCTCGTTTGTTTGTATTTTGCACATCAGCTCAGATAAAACACTTTGTTTGGCTGTCCCCAATTTGCACCTCCAGCATGGTACATGTGGATTATTCATGTGTTCAATGTGCCATTTTTCTGCTCTGAGTCTCCCTGACACAGAGAGTCTCTCTGCTTTTAGACATATAAACAGTCAGATTTAGCTTCAACTGAGCCCTTTTTTTTTTTAAGGCAGTCTTCATGCGCTTGCACACTAACACATGAAAAAGACATGACTGAGAAAAGGGAGGAGGGGTGCATAAACTGGAATAACTCACGTGTTGCGGAGGCTCCAGCACAGATCCCAGTCTGTGAGGGGAAGGAGAGAGCGATGGGAGATTCCCAACGCTATTCGGTAGACGTAGGTCCGAGACTGGGCACGGAAACGGGCATGGAAGTCATGAGGAACACTGTGGGCACGGGTGATCCTGAAATAAAATGGGCAAAGAGCAGTGAAACCTAGGATTTATTCAGGCCCAACAAGCTGAAATTATGTCAGAACCTCTAAAAGTATATTCATTTGCAAGCCTTGGTACTTGTACACTGACTGTTCTACATCACAATCTAAAAGCAGTTTTAAACAGTGTCTTCTTTACTCTGGGCTTCATTCTACAAAATGTACAGATGATAAAAGATGATCAACGTGGAAATTCGTATTTTTTTGAGTTTCAATGCAGAATCTGTGGCCTCACAGATAGTTGATGAAGAAATTTGAAACCTGCACATTCACTGATGAAAAACACATAAATATTCTTATACATCGGCACCGAAGCCTGGAGGTGATCTTTAAACATTCAGTCTGGTGGCTGTTCAGTCAGAACAAAACATCTTCATTTGTTTCTCGGTAGAGGCAGTCCCATAGCAGAAATGGTGTCAGTGCTCCTATTTGAACTCCCAGCTAGAAAAGCTGTGTACAAGTCATGCTCCAAAGTGCCAGCATTGCAGCTTTTAACACAAAGACACACCAGCAGAGTCCTGAAAGGGCTGGCAAGAGCACTGAAAAGCCAGAGCTTATTTTAACACAGTTAACATCAGAGCAGACTCTCGGGCTGAGGCTCTCTGATGTGATTCCAGCAGGATAACACGAGACACTTCCTGTGTTTTTGCGCGCAGAGGCAGAGACTGATGTAATAAGTAACAGATTGGATCGATTCCTGATTCTGCGAGACGTCTTAAAGTAGACTGAAGAATGACACTGGCATTTCTGGCTACATGTTCTGCACGTACAATTCAATTACTCACTCTGCTGCATGCAGCGTCGTTGCTAAAACAATGAACCAAACTGAGATTCACAGAGAGTTTGAACAAAAGGGGGATGCTTTTTTCCCCCCCTTTTAATGGTTTCAAGCTGTCCTCGTGCCTGATTGATGCTACGGCAGTAATGAAAACATCAGAATCTTTTTTGATTAAGATCAAGAATTTCTTGTCACATAATACAGAAACCCACTATTACTATTGATCCAATGCATTGCAAGGCAAATCTTTCCTTCTTTGTCTCATCACAGTATTACGGTCAGTTGTAACAACAGCTGCTATGCATACTATTACATTTAATCAATAGCAAGTTTCTAATCTGCACTGACACACATTAGGCTGCACTGAGGCATAGCAGTGCTGACAATAGTTAACATACTCAAAAGGTCATGATTTACCATTTAAGAAGCGTAATACTTAACTCGCGAATCACTGGCCATTTGATTAAGTAAACCTTGCGAGCACCAAGGACCCACTTTTGTCTTCAGAGCTTCTTCATTCTGATGCTGTTTGAACTTCACCATGTCTGCATGTTCTTGCTTCCTGATTTGTCACACTTACAAGTTTCAGATCATTAAACAGCTTTTATTATTTGACAGAGCTAACCCAAGTAAATGCAGTTTTTAAATGAGGATTTCATTTATTAAGGGAAAAAAAAGCTATCCAAAGCTACCTGGCTCTATGCAGAAACAAGTCCAGCAAACTAGTTATTATGTTTAAGAAGCAATTCCATATAGGGCCTTTTTTTTTTTAATTAACAAATGAGGGTCATTTAAAAAGTGCATTTTGTGTTTACTCTGGTTATCTTTGTCTCATATTAAAATGCATTTTATGATCTGAAGCAAAATGAGTAAGCAGGGCAAATACTTTCTCACAGCACTTTATATGCTTAATTGCGATGACAATAACACAGGTGGCTCCATATCGTACAAGGGTTACACATTTGCTTGGTTCAATCCTGGTGACACAAATCCCTCTGGGGTTATATCAAGGAGAGCATCTGGCATACAAACCTGCCAAATCAAATATGTGGAGCTACCTGCTGTGGTGACCCCCTTGACCCCTTTTAATAATAAAACACTTGAGTTTGTAATTATAATCCTGTGACAGATGAGGTTCCTTAATTCTTGTCTCTGTAACCTTCAAGAACAAAGAGCTGCATCCACCTGCATCAGTGTTAAAAGGACTGCACAAAGCAGTGTTTGATCACATGTCTGTGCCAGCACACAGAGTACGCAGTCAGTCGTGCATGTGCTTGAGAATGTGCTCGATGGCAATCGGTATCTGCACATGTGTATGTTTATGTAAGCGTGTGTTTGTGCACAACCAGCGAAACTAGGTTACGTTTCCAGGGGAGGAGATTGGGTGTGACACGTGGCAGAGGAAACCCTTGCATCTGCCTTCAGCGACTGCTCCAATGTGAAGTGACAGCCTTTGCCTGGCTTCCAAACCACACACACACGCACACACACACATAAAATTTTCATTAGCAGTGTACAAAGCATGGCGTCACACATTTGGGAACTGGGGCATTGTTTAGCATGGCGCTATTTTGCTATTCAGCAGTTTCCTTTTATGTGAAAAGAGCTGCTCATTTTAGGCTAATTGAGGCCAATTTTCACAGCAGCACTGAAGACAAATGAAGCTGAAGGAGAAGAGATTTTTTTTTTTACAGCGTGCAGGCTCGCCTTGGCTCTCTGTCTCTGGAAGGAGCAGACAAGCCGTATCGTTATTGTAGCTGTAACAAAAGCTCTTTTCCCACTTCCCGCTGTGCAAGATGGGAAAAGATAGTTTAGGGTGTCAGATCTGACACCCTAAACTGTTTTTTCTTTCACATCAACAGTAAAAAGTTCTATCTAAAACATATGAAGTGTGTTTGTGTATGAAACAGTTTTACGTTTTAAGTGTCAGCTGAAAACAAAAAGTGTGTATAGAGCGATGAATGATGCAGTGTGTATCCATGTGTATCCGTGTGCGTGCTAAATGGATGCTATACAACAAAAAGCAGAGCAAGGATAATCCTTTCTAACCTTCTCTCTGCAGGTTTGGGGATTAGCAGTTTCTCTCTCCTCTCTTTCTTTTTCCCAGCGTGCACTGTTCAAACTCGCTCTCTTTATTCAGACTCAGTCTTTCCATGCCCTCTCTCGCTGGCACTGACTCCATTTACCCAGTACCATTTCTTTCGATCTACCTCTTTGTTATTTACTTCTTCTCTCCGCTGCTGACTAAATAACAGAATGCCAAAGCAGCCTAAACCAAAACAGCCTTAAGCAAACTATGGCTTTGAATAATGCAAATGTATGTAATATAGGGATTACAAGGGGAGATGAAGAAAACACAGAAAAAAAAGAAGATACCCTTTTCCGTTACATATTCAACAGGTGAACTTATGGCATTTCACCACAGTTATGTATACCCCAACTGTTGAGGCAGATGTTTAAGTCAGTCATACTTCTTCCTGGGATATATTTAACACTGTATGCCCTCAGGATATGTATCCGTGTATCTACACTCAACAGGTGCTGCTGCTCCCTGTTTGTTATCATAAATATCTAATCAGTCAATCAAATAGCAGCAAAAGGCATACAGACATGGTTCAGATGACCTTTTGAAGTTCAAGCATCAGAATTGGGAGGGAAAGTGATTTATGTGACTTTGAATGTAGTATGGTTGTTGGTGCCAGACAGGCTGGTCTGAGTATTTATGAGACTGCTGATCTGCTGGGATTTTCCTGCATATCCATCTCAAGGGTTTACAGTAAATGGTTCAGAAAAGATCAAATATCCAGGAAGCAGAGGTTCTCTGGGCAATATTGACTCGGTGATGTCAGAAAAGCACTGCCAGACTACTTTAAACTGACAGGAAGGCAACAGTAACCAATATGAACACTTGCTACAAGCAGTGAACACATGAGCACAACCCTTTGAACCTTGCAGCAGACGGCCTACAGCAGCAGAAGACCACACCAGGTGCTACTCCTCTGAGCTAAGAACAGCCATTTAAACACCACAGCCTACCTGAGTATTGTTGTTTTCATGCTTTCATGACCACAGTGTGCTCTTCTTCTGATGGCACAAACCTCAAATCATCTCAAACTGGTTTCTTGAACATGACAATGGGTTGACTGTACTCAAATAGGCCCCACAGTCCCCAGATCTCAACCCAGTAGAGCACCTTTTGGATGTGATGGACTGAGAAATCCTCATAATGGATGTGCAACTGATTCCAGCACCTTGTTGAATCTATGCTTGAAGAATTAAAGCAGGTGTACCTAACAAAATAAACAGTGAATGTATGTCTGCATATGTTTGGACATATGCTGCGTATCTCCATAGTAAGCATTTCTTTTTCTCATTGGTGTTATTTATGGGCATTCATAATAGCTTTTGAAAACTTTGCAATTTTCATCAGGCAAAAATAATACCGGGAATGGTTTCTATTTAACCAGGAGGAGGCCCCAGGGCAGACTCAGGACACGCTGGCGAGATTATATCTGTCAGCTGGCCTGGGAACGCCTTGGTGTTCGCCCAGATAAGCTGGAGGAGGTGCCTGAGAAGAGGCAGGTCTGGGCTTCTCGGCTTAGGCTGCTGCCCCTGCGACCCGGCCTCGGATAAAGCAGAGGGATGGATGGGTTTGGTTTCCATTTATTAAATGTACAGTGCAGTAAATGAATAAAAAAGTAGTGCGAAATTTACAACTAATTCATCAAAAAAATGTTCATCCAGGTTATGTTAACATACCTTTTGATGTCTCGCTGCTTCTATAATATGTTCAGAGAAATGTGATCTCAGAGACAGAGAAATGTGTTTTCATTTGCTATAAGTGGCTTAATTACATAATTCAGAGACAGAGCTTACCAGCAGAACACTTACAAGGTCATAAAAGCACTCATGCACTCACCAAGATTTTCCAGACCCTGTACTCACCTGATTTGTTCTGTCCCGAGGTGGAAATTGAGCGCCTGAACAAGAATATCATCAGTGAACGGCAGCTTGTCATTCTTGCGTTGCAGGTCAAAGTGTGCAGAGTTAGAGAGGGCGTGGACACCCGTGTCCGTCCTGCTGGAGATTGACAGGGATACAGGGTTGACTGGCCTCAGTCGCTGGATCGCATCCTACGCAAAGACACAAAGAACTTTTTAGATATAAATAGATTTGGGTTGATAGCCTGGAAAACAAGTAACTTTTTTTAAAAGCTCACTTTCAAACTTCTGACGCTACTCAAAGCTTTGTGTGCCTCAAATAGTTATCAAACAGAGTGCTGAACAGAGGCATGATGTGATCTTTTTTTGCACTGTAATCTGTGTTTCCTTCTCTTTGTGCTTATTTTTGGGCTTTTTATGCCTTTATTAGAAACAGTAGACAGCAGAGAGCTGATAGGAAAACAAGAAACAGACAGTGATCAAGAAAGACAACAATCCACCGAGCAGCTGGATGTGAAGCAGGAACTTTGTTTATGTGTCATATCATAAGTTTGTTGATTGTAGTGCTCAACCCAGGCGTGGAGGGCCACACCAATAAGCTGAACTTCATTATTCACCCTCTGGAGTCAATGGACGTGTTGGCAAGACACGCCCAAAACAAATGACCGATTGTTGACGACCTAGAAGAACGACGCAGCCTCGCTTAGTCCATGTTAAGAAAGAGCGGCGAGATCGGACTTCAAACTGTGTGCCAGTTTTTATTGTAAATAAATAAATACTTACTTACTGTGATAACTATGAAAAATAATGCACGCAAAAGAAAAAATGTTCTAAATCACATTTAATGTTATATTTTAGATAATCAGGCATTTGTTTTAAGTTGATATTGCAAAGCACCATGCATTGGCAAAGGTTTGTGCTGCTCTTCCAAAGTGTGGGGTAGGGTTAGGGTTTGCACATATGATGCATAGGGGTGGCTGTAGCTCAAGAGGTGGAGCAGGTCATCTACCAGTCTACTAATTGCCTTACCTTGTGCAAGATACGAACCCTAAATTGCTCTTAGATGTATCCATCGGAGTGTGAATGTTAGATAGAAAGGGTGTGAAAGGGTGAATGAGGCGTGTTGCATAAAGTGCTTTGATGGTTCAGGTAGAGTAGAAAAGAACCAGTCCATGACCTCAGAGAGTTAATTGTATTTCTTTATAAGCTTACTGGCGTGGCACTTAACATTAGCCCCAGTTTCTCATGTGGATCCTTGTTGCCTTTACATTATTTATTGAATCTGGCTTTAAACATCAGACAGCATGCATGTGTGTGTGTGTGTGTGTGTGTGTGATATATATATATATATATATATATATATATATATATATATATATATATATATATATATATATATAT
>VURO01006431.1:53212-86320 GCA_015108175.1 Pelvicachromis taeniatus
AAAAAAGAATCCAAGTCAGAGATTAGTGAAATACTTGGGCATTACACCATATGACGCAGCTTTTGATGAGTGGATCAGAAACCTAGAGGATTTAAGGCCTATAATAAATTACTAAGCTGCAGACTCATAAAATCATGGCACAGTTTTTTTTTTTTTTTTAAGCCTAACTGCATTTAACACTAGCAGCTCAAAGGCAACCTGTCTCCTGATTACCTTTAAGTGAGTTAAAACATACCTCCAAGTGGTCCTGGACCCCTTTCTTCCCCAGCTGATGTGGAGGAACTTTCACTGCTCCACTGCAATAATGATAATGGTAGTAGTAAAAATTATATTCAAAAAGAATAATAATAAAATATACCTCTCAGTGTGCCCTGTAACCTACCGGTATTTTGTTCCGATGTACTGAAAAAATATGAGGTAACGAGCCCGGTTATGCATGTTGATTCGAAATGTCACGGTGCATTTACAAGAGTGGAAAAACTACAATGCAGAATAATTTCATGGGTCCAGCTGTGACTGCTGTCCCTGCAGACTCAACTAAAGAACCTCTGGTGAAACGTTCCTGTGCTAGCCAGTCACGACCCCTCACCTCCATGTACCACCAAGAGCTTTCTAAAGTTGTAGTCCGGAAGTACACTGTAAACAGCTGTTAGAATTCTTCTGTCGATATAACGAGAGCGCAGGTTACTGTGTCACGAGGCTGTAGTACAACGCTGACCCGATAAAAGAGCTGTCACAAGCGACCCGTGATAACTAGCAGTAAGACAGCACGTGAGGTCCACTGAATGACGCTATCAAAACTGTGACATCTTTGCTCAGTGCACGTTAGAACCCTTCTGGATGTTTGACTCCTTCCACATTGTAGTACGTCGCATTTTGATTACGTCGCTCAAGCCGCAGAGCCTGCTTCCTCACAGTTATTGAAGCCAGATACTGTATACACGTCTAGGATTGGTCGGCAGCAAGTAGTCACAGTACCGCTAACAAGAGCAGGCGGTTAATGGGCGGAGGGACAAGGAGACGAGTCAAGCAAAAAAGAAAAGAAGAAAAGTTTAATGTCTAAGATAGGTTGGCTATAATTACTTATATCAAATCTACAATATTCTAGGTTAATAGTAAATTTAAGCAAATTTAAACCAGAGAATACACATACCTACACATTCCACATAGATGATGTTTAAGCTAATGCTAATGATGAGTGAAATATCACATTCATACATGCTTCATGAAAAAGCTTGCATTTTACATAAACCAGGCTTTGTGTTTACAAACGCTATATACACAAAAGTACAGGACCACCTACACATTACACCCACAGCAGGTTTTAATTCAGTTCAGTTTTATTTATATAGTGTCAATTCACAACAACAGTTGCCTCAAGGTGATTTGCACTGTAAGGTAAAGACTCTACAATAATATAGAGAAACCCCAATAATTATGGGCATGTGGAAAGGAAACACGCCCTTTTAACAGGAAGAAACCTGGAGAACCAGCATAAGAGCAGAGAGAAAGAGAGACTTTTTAATGATGAAATACAAACTGATGTATAAATAGAGAAAGTGAAAAGATGTGAGTGAAGAAAAAACTTTCAAAGCATCATGGGAAGCTCCCACCAGCTGCTACAGTCTATTGCAGCATATGCAAGGTTCAGGTTTCAGCTGATACAGTCCTAGCTAAAAGCTTAATCAAAACAGGAAAGTTTTAAGACTAATCTTAATATCAGAGAGGGTGCCTGTCTCCTGAATCCCAACTGGGAGAATCAACAGGAGAGGGGCCTGGAAGCTGAAAGCTCTGCCTCCCATTCTACTTTTAAAAACTACTGGAACCACAAGTAAGCATGCAGGGAATTTCTATCTATCTATCTATCTATCTATCTATCTATCTATCTATCTATCTATCTATCTATCTATCTATCTATCTATCTATCTATCTATCTATCTATCTATCTATCTATCTATCTAGCTATCTCCCACCCATGATTCCTTGTGCTCTTCCTGGCTTGTTACTGCACCTTGTGTCTGCTCGGCGCTCTTCTCTCCTTCTCCGGTGCTCACGGTGCAGCTACGCCTCCTGCCTGTCTGGACAGCAGCGGCAGTAGTGTAGTAGTAATTTGCGTGCCTCTCACTCGGCTCGCATTTTGTGTCACCGTGCCACCAGGAGAGGGGCGACAGACTGCTGCGCGTCAAGGAGATACCAGTCACCATCCACACGGTTCAAGCTACATCCCGCTGGGGGCAATGACATTGGCAGACTGACGTGGGAATTAACGAGAAACGCAAAAATGACTGTGGACTTTGAAGAATGTATAAAAGATTCGCCCCGATTCAGGTAAGGCTGCTCCTCTCGGGCGCATAGTAGCTTTGCGCAAAAAATGGCACACCTTCTTTTAGGCTACGGGATTTCTTTTTTTCTTTTCTTTTTTTTCTGAAGGGGGGATAGCACGCTTCGCCCATGCGAAATGTAAGGGTGGTATCAACAGGGTAAAATGAAAGGATGTTGAAAGAACCAGATGACGATTCTCTATCCATATTTGTCTTTAATGCAATTTCTATTTGCTGATTGTAATTTTCATATGGCAGCTTTGTGATATACCAGCTGGATGTGTAATGGTGTGATTTATTTATTTATTTTATTTTTTTACGTGGGCTGTGAATTAGCTCAGTGCAAATGAGGAGAGAAGGGACACCCACTGCCACGCACAATGGGGATCCATATTGCCGTAATGTAAAATTAAAAGTGGTTTTCTAGTGATCTCATCATTCTCTTAACCCTGTTACAAGGGGCACACATACATTTTGAGGGTATAAGGGGATCACTGAAGTACAGTTTGGGTGCAGTCTTTTCTTTAGCCATACACAAGGGCGTGCAGTCCTCTAATGTGTGTCAGTTTGCACAGTGGACCCTTGCAGCAGCTGCACAGTACCAACAATAGTGGCCCTGGCTTGCAAAGAAGCAGCAGGGAGTGGAGTACACGCTCTCTGCAAGAAGGGAGTTTGTATCCTGGGCACAAAGCCAGCTGTGCCGATCCGCTGGAGGTTTGTAGCCTCACTAGGTCCACGTGCCAACCTGGCTGCACTCCTGTACAGGCCAGTGGGGAAGAATAAAAGAAAGCAAGCAACATGTAGGCCAGGAATCCCCTGTTAAATATGCCAGGGAGAGGCGTTGCAGATATGTGGGCATGCCTTCTGCTTAGTGTTTTCAACTTAAAGGATCAAATTATTAATTATTTAGTTTGTAGGGAAATTAAAAAATGCAATGCATTGGTTATTAAGTCATTCCCTCTGTATCTCCATGTCAGCATCTGTTGCATGTTTAGTTGCAGATCTCTGTGTTTGTCATTTTGTTGCTTCCCTCTTACTCTTCCTCTGTGTCTCCCTCTTGCAGTCAGCTCACCCGGTTTGTTCACTGTTGTATATGTCCTCAGAATAACAGATAGTAAATCAAATGAGAAGGCAGGCAGGAAAATGTAAGAAAGAGGGCGAGGGGATACGGACATCCAGTTGGCTCCATAAATCTCACATTGATTTATGGATGATAGATGGCTGAGAGAGAATGCCAGGAAGAGAAAGAGAAGCAGAACAGACTCAGAAAGTTCCCCTTTTTCTTTCCTGGTTCACTGGACGAGTTCCAGTCCTGCTGTTTCCTTAGATCATAGGACACAACTCATGTGTAATACTGTAATTGTGATAAAGAAGATGGGGATCATTATTTTGTCAGTACTATTTGGACTTAGGATACCTTCATTTTCATCACCCTGTTTGCATTATCCATTCATCGGGACTATTTCAGCTGTAGTCAGCACGGTCAGGTTACATGTGCAGCGCAGTTTTATATAACAATGATGCAACGTATAGATGCTATAAAAGAATTCTGGATAAGGACAGCAGTGTCCAAAGGGCAAATTCATGTGACAAAACTAACAGTGAAAGTGAGGGTGACCCGAGTGACAGTGAGAGGGTGAGACACTCATCACGAGGACACTGTTGACCATCAAGGGTGAGACAGTGTCGCTGTAAGAAGTTTTTAACGAAAGCAATGTATGTGTGCTCTTGTTTTACTGAGTGTGTCATAGCTTAATCGTAAAGATTGGCATGTTTTTAAATGAACATTTTTTTGAAAAATAAAGTGACAGGTCAGAGTTGCATGACTAAGGCAGCCAATTAAAGATTGTCACTGCAGAAATTTCCATTATATTGAAACGTGTTGTGATCCAGCTGTCTTTCTCCCCCTCCTTGTTGTGTCATCCTGTAGAAACAGAGCTATCCTGTCTATCTTCCCACACACGGGCTATAACCGCTCACACACACCCTCTCACTGCAGGTCTAAACTTGTGCCAGTGCTGTCTCTGTGTAAGCATCACTGAGTGAGCATGAAAGAATTTGGAAAGGTATTCCTGCCGGTGTATCTGTAACACACATATTTTTGTTCAGCCTCTGTCTGTATACTGAACTCATCATCAATGCCCTGCCTCCTATTCACCTGCTCTGTTCATTCATTCTTCAACAAAGCATGTGTGGCATGTATATCTGCCTATAGTTGGTGGCAGTGAGTGGTTTAAATCAGATTTTTCTGGAGCCACGGCCCTGTTACATTGTTTCAGTGTTTCTAATCCCAGCACCACTATTAATTCTTTTATTGGTTGATTGGGAAGAAAAAAAGGAGGCCTGCACAGGTTTTCAGTGTCACTGCAACAGATTTATTATCTCTGAGTCAGAGAACACGGCGCAGAAAAAGAATAGAAAAAGATCTAAATGTGACTCGGGTGTTCAAAAGCTCCACTGCCAAGTGTTTGTTGTCACCGTATCGCAGGGTCGAGCATTCAGAAAAACGTGCCGGTGTTTAAAAAAAGCTGATAAGCTTAGAGGTGAACAATTCCAGGTGAGTGGACAGTTTGGAACCTGCAACAGCTGATAAGCATCATCTTGTGCTTGTGGTTTCATTTGATTCAGATGTTCAGTTGCTAAAACCAAGTGACATAAACATAAATGTTTCGAAACACACCCGAATGACTTTAAATCTGCGGCTGTTTAAAGGATGCGTAACTCGATCTTTTTATAACATACATTTAGTCCTTTGTTTTACTGTTCTGACTGTGTTGTTGTGATATAAGTGTTAATATTCAAATGGGTGGGTGTTAGCTGTTGCCTAGCAACAGCTGCTATAAGCCACACAACTGAGAACTGGGAGAAAGGAGGACGGAAAATTTAAGAATGGACGAGGCGAGTGGGCGCCGTGAAAGACGTCATCATCATTTTGATTTTCAGCGACAACATAATTTTTGCTATCAAAGAAGTGTGTAAAAGTAAAAAAAAAAAAATAAAAACACAACAGAAATTACTTGAGTGTACTTGAGTTTATTACAGTGGAATGACTGTTGTATGCCTAAATCCAGTGTCAGAGCGCACTTAGGAATAATATTAAGCTCACAGGAGGTATGTCTGTGTTACTTGTAAACTACAAATCAAAATGAGAGTACTGAATATGGAAAAGTGTTTGTTGACTCCAGCAACGGACGTTTTAGGTCATCGTATGCTCTGAAGCGACTGCACCTGTCTGCCTCCCTCAGTTTGACTTTTATCCCACCCACACTGTATACTCAGCATCAATCTGTCCAGACAGGTTGAAAGAGGGAGTCAATGGCATTTGAAATGTGGACACAGCAGATTGAGGTGTTCTTTTTGCAAATGTGTCGCACAGACCGAAACAATTTTATATTAAACCGAAACCTTGTCAAAGCTCTCCAGTCTATAATGTTTCGAACAAAACTAGGGTCCATGTATATTTAACAAATTTTCCCATAAGACTGGAGGGATTGTGCTACACTTCACACCTGCGTATCTGCGCAGACTGTTGCCAAACACGCGTGCCAATTTACCTCATATTTAAATACTGTCTACAGGTTTCAGGTAGCTGCACGTCATGTTCCAATGTAACAGCTGTTACACGCATTCTTAACCATATTTCTACAGCAGTGTTGCATGTTCAGAACTTCATTTTGGTGGTGGCTTCTGGTGGTCTTGCACGCTGTTCTTTGGCTAGCCATTGGTTTGTGGTGTATTCTTTGAAAGCCTTGAGTTTATATGTTACAGTCATTGACATCCTGGTATTTTCGATCCGCAAGAGACGACATTGAGATGAGAGTTCTGAGTTTCATCAGTTAACACTTGCATTCTTTGTGCCTTGGTGAACAAAGTGCATCCACACACTCTATGGATCTGTTATTTAAATTAATGGCACACTGAGTCATATTATTTTTCTAGTAGTTGCCAAAAAAAAAAAAGATCTAAAAGGCACCAAAATCACAAAGTCAGGCACAGATACCCTTTTTTGTGAACACGTCAAAGCTTTAAACACCGTTATTTCGGCTCTAAAGTTTGTAAAGTTGATATTAAAGTATCCACAGTTTTAACATGGGTAGTTAATAAGTGTGTTTTTGAGACAACATGAAAATCCCACAGTCTGAGAAAAAGGGTGTGAATGTTTGTTTTAAGCTCCATAGCCATTACGTTATTATACGTCTGGCCGTTTAGAGCTGGAGGACTCTTTTTCAGAAATGAATGTTATTGTAAATCTCTATAGAGAGAGCCCACATGATAATAAATTGTAAAAATTGTGGAAGTTCAAAAATATCTCAGGTTTATGTAACCTAATGGTGAAGTGGATTTGATAAAAGATTTGACGTGTCTGTATAAAAAGAGGCTTTTAGCTCTTCTTATGTGTGATTTCCTACAATTTTTTAAAAGCATGTCTCTATTTATTGGCAGATTAAAGTGCTTTTTGATGCTCTAGTTGTCTGTCTGGTGCCCTGGTTTCTTTAACTGTCTGGATTTTTATTCGCTACCTGCATCACCATTACCTCTAATCCTCTCTCTCTCTCTCGCTCACTTGCTCTTTTTTTTGACACATTTTGACTTTGCTGTCTATTTGAGATACTGGGGGCTTATTGTTAAGAGCCTGTGAAATGTGTAAATATGCGTCATGCTGTCTTTGCTAGTCAGAGGCGGGAAAACAGCTCTGCTGTTGCCAAGAGTGACCAGTAGGCACTGGCAGGTGTAGACAATACCCTTCTCATCTTGGTATCATGCCTGATGGCAGGAGAGTTTCATATCTGTCCCCATCAATTGGAAAATACTCAGTAGTTGTTTGAAGAGTGTGCCAGCGGGCAGGTGTGCCAGCAGAAAGAGCACAGTTGCTTTATTTGCAGAGGAGAACATCACATGGTGACAAACAGTCCAGATAATTTCAGACTGGATGAGAAAAGGCATTAAAGTGCTGAATAAGATTACATGTTGCCAAAATAGGATCTCACTGATAAACTGCACATGTGCAGATGTGATGTTGTCTGGAAAATGTCCCAGGCTTGTACCTGCTTTTAGTTCTATGCCCAAAATGACCCCGTCTAACTGCTTGTAACCTATTTTGGAGGAAAAACATTTTTGAGAGTCACCGTGACCGTTTGAACCACCTGAAATAAAGCCTTTTTACAACTTTCACCTTTTTCAAAATGTTTAAAGAGGCTCCAGACTGCTTGCATTAAGTAGCTAATGTCCAGACATCCATTCCCAAACACTTTCTCTAATGCATCGGTGTACATGGGAGATGAGCACAGGCAGAAAGGAAACAGCCAGCTGGCCTGGAATCACTATCCTGTTATACACATACTCTCTATTCATATTAAAATCTGAATAAATGCTGTATTTCAAGATAAATTCAACAAAGATGCTGAGCTTATTAATTCAGTCGTTTTTCTTTTCCAGCAGTGTTTGCAACCAAATCTCTTGCATTTGAGGTATAATAACAGATTGTAGTTTTTGGAAGGTGTAGGAAGGTCATACAGTTTGCTAATGCTCAACTTGGACCTATGTGTTTGTATTTATGTATTTTTAACATCCCCGTGTCTAATCTGTGAGCAGACATTTAAACTGGACTATGGATTCAAATGCTAATAATATTAAATACTATTAATAATAATAATAATAATAATAATAAAAACTGCTAAATCTGCTTCAGTTTATGTTATCTTTGCCACTGTGATAAAGGGGTGAAGGAATAAATACTATTCCTTCTTCTTGTGATACTTTATTAATACATTGCAAATCAGCATTTGTATAGAACATGCATCTACTCTGGACATAGGCAGCCATCAGCAGATGGGTACACTGCAGTCATTAACGGATGGTCAGCAACAACATTCAGGTAAGCTGTAGTGTTTAAGTGATGTTCAGTTGGTACTAAAGGGTACAAAGTGTGACAAGAAAATATCAATTACACCACCCGCTCCTATCCTTTGATACAATGCCACAATGAATCCGTATTGTTCGAGCCCAATTCTGACCTGAGCATCTGAACGTCACAGTGGAAATTGAGACTCATCACATCAGGTAACGTTTTTTTAATCTTCTGTTGTCAAATTGGTGAGCCCGTGTCTCCTGTATCCTCCGTTTCCTGTTCTAAACTTACAGGAGTGGCACACAGTGTGGTCTTCTGCTGCTGTAACCCATCTGCTTCAAAGTTCATGTGGTGCATTCAGAGGTGCTCTTCTGCATCTGGTTATTTCAGTTATTCCTGCCTTCCTATCAGCTGGAAGCATTCCTTCAACTCTCTTCTGACCTTTGACCTCAGCGAGTCCTCAATGGATTTTTTTCTTTTTTTGGACCCTTCTCTGTAAACCCTAGAGATGAGTGGGAAAATCCCAGCAGCACAGCACTTTCTGAAATGTGATTGGCTGAGTAGATTTTTGTGTTAACTAGCAGTTGGACAGATGTCACTAACATATGGGCTGGTGGGTGTATATAATTAGAGATGTTATGCAGTGTTGTTTAGAACAATAAAAGTGAATTTTTGAATTTGAATACAGTTTTGAATATTTGATTAGCCCTGAAAGTGTAGTAGGTACATGTGTTGTTGCGCACGTAGTGTGTGATATAGCAGCTTTGCTAGTACTTTCTTTGCTCTGCAAGGTTAAACCACAGCAGGTTGAGGATGAAGCAGATGGTGCTATGGCGATAAACCCCTAATGATGTTAGTGATTAGATCAGGAAACCCTCACTGGAAAGAAATCACTTAACTATAAATTTACGTATTAAACTCATTTAACCTGCAAGTGTCACGAGAAAAAAGCAAACATGCAGACTGGCCAGGGCCATAAAAATATCTCGTAACCCCCGTGAGTTTACATAAATATTTTAGTTTCCCGTGGGTGTGTAAAGGTAGCTTCAGCAGTGAACTGCAGAAAGCAGGCCAGTCTGGTCAGAAGCTTCACAAACTGTGGTTACAACTTAAGAGGAGTGCAGTTGTTGTGTGTTTTTGTGGCAGCGTGGTATCGATGTATGGTCTAACCCTCTGACAGAGTGATATGCAGTGCTCTTTTTATTGCATAGAAAGACAGGTGAACAAAGAGGGCAGCCCTGCCTCAGTTGTTTTGCATGTGTGCCTTGAATAGATGCCCTTACGTGATAAAAAGAGCACACTGCTCTCATAAATTAAAGACAAATGACACTGCATATGATGTGATCTAACGCGGGGAAAAAGGCGACGGCCCCATTTGCCACCTGCAGATGTTTGGTTTGTTCAGAAATGTTGTAGCCAGTAATACTGTTCGTGTTTTTGTTTTAGGAAAAGAGTTGTTGACATCCATCGACTTACAAACAGCGGTTCTGCTCATGCAGCATTTTGTTTGTTTGCTTGGAAACATACTGTGCACAGATTGCAGTTGCTGCTCTGCTCACAAATCTGTTATTCCTGCTCTATTTTGCTCTTACACGAGACTCGATGTTTGCAAATGTGCAGGATCCGTTCTTTATTTCATAGGAGCATAGAAGGATGGAAATCAGTAGCGATAATGATAGGCACTTGAATGGCTTCTGTACCGTGTGGTTTTCATTCTTCTTATCGGATTTGCATTTGTGTCACACATGCGTGTCTGCCTCGCGGCCAGCATGTTGGCGAATCACATCATCTCATTATTCCTCTTTCTGCCACCGTGCCAAGCACACAGAAGTTGGGCATGTCCATGAGAACATAGGCATGTCACGTGGACACATCCAGTGAATCCATGAAGTGCACGTGCTGCTGGGGGACCTATATGAAATAGGATTATCAGTAAACACACTCTGATTAAATCAAGTGGATGGCCTACAGACCCTGTTAAAGCTCACACACTATCAGCCTCATACCTTGAGAACCTCAATACGGAATAGTAGTGTGAGGGATAAATGGCTTTATAAATAAGTGGCTTTGACACACTGCAGTTTAAAGGACTTGCGAGCCTCAGGTCAGTCGTGGAGTACTTCTATGTCCCACTGAAAACATAAAAAAACCCCAAAACAATTCACAATGCAGTGGCTTTTTTAATTTGATCCATTTTAGGAGGCATCTCCATGGTTGGTAAGGTCATAATGGATGTTGTACAGGAGGATGCTTTAAACGCAGTGCTGTCCTAAATATTCGCAATTCAAATCAAGCAGGTGCAAGGCTGCTAAATTTAGCTCAAACACACTAAACATTATAGGTGACACCCCAAGATGTGATGTTATTACAATACTTCACCCGTGACACAAAAGTATTGCTATTTTTTAAACATTTCAGTACAATTATCACCTTTTTTCAGCAGCAGATTACATCCTCAGTTTTAAACTTTGCCAATTATGTGTTTTATCACATAAGATAACGTTATCTCGCTTTAAGTTATATTTGCTATAAAATAATACTGTCAAGCCCAGCGTGTCCGTTGCTGGATGGTTTTTCAATTGAGGCGATTTAACGTAAGTTCGCTCGGCTGACGTAGCACGGTGGTGCACGAGATCAGCCCTCTTGTTTGTAGTTTTCCCAGAGTATTTGAATTAATTTAATAAAATATCGATATTTGGTGCCCCTGTACTGATAAAAGATTACTACACGAAATATTGTGATACTATGCTTTATTACTGTAGTCAACATACAGCACAACTGTGCACACAAATATCAGGAGAAAGAAAAGATCAAATTAAGATCTCTTCCTCGTCCAACTTCTTCTGACATCTTTCATTTTCTAAATGCCCTCCTGTCTCTCATCTCAAACCCAAATTTGACTTAGTTACAAACTGAACTCTAATCCTGATTATAAAAGCAGAGAAACTGAGGCACTAACTATTGTAACCCCCACATCTTAATTCCAGTGCCGTGGACGTGACAGTCAAACAGGCTTTTTCTGCAACCTGAAATCTCAAAGTCTAATTATTAACTCTTTGTCTTTGGAAAGTAATTCCAATCAAAGTCATAGTTTCATAATGACTGCGACTTGCAGTTTATTTTGGTCCAGAGAGTAATTATCCAGATCTGAGCCTGGGCAGCTATGATTGAGCAAGACGTGATTCATGGGAGAGCTTTAGCAGATTCTCGTTTAATCGTGACGACTGTAAAGCGTCACTTTAAGGTTTCAGTTGTGCAGTTATAGAGCGACGAAGTCTAATAGGCATTTGATTTAAAGACACGACGATCGACAGCGTCAGCATGGGCAGCATGAATCGTTTGAAAACATCCTGTCTATATAGTCCGATTTGTAGCAGATGTGCTGGTCTCATGGGAGTCGAGGGTCAGAAGAGATTAAATTCCTGTCGTGAGTAAGAAGAGTGAAAAACGTGGCACAAATCAGACCTTCTCGCAGCTTTCATGCTGTGTCATAGTTTATTGTGAGTAACCTCTCTGTGTAATCGTTCAGTCCCACTAAGATCAGCATTTGGTTGGGGAGTTTGTGCAAATGCTGCCAAGGCCTTTTGAAACTCAAATCAAAACTATTAAGTAAATTGCCGTCGTCTTGTTCCTGCGTTTCTTTCTTCATGTTGGTATTACAAGTTGTTTTTCCAGCTAGAAACATTTGTCTGTTCTTCGGCGTCCCCCGCAGTTTAAACACATATTTTGCCTCACTTGAGGTGTTTTTTTTAGACTCTTACAGATTCAAAACACAGCTTGCTAGTTTTATGTGTTATGGTAGTTATTTGGGTTCTTTTTGTTAGCCAAACTCACAGGCTAACTTTTGGTTTAACTGGAAGCCATGTTTGAAGAGAGTTCACAATGCAGGAAGTCATTAAATCACATAAGGGGGAAGCCAGCTTCACTGCTGATGTGTAGTTTCAGGAATGCATTTGTGGTTTCCAGTCTTTTTGTACAGAAAGCCGCACATGAAACCTTGGGGCACTGTATATGTATGGACAGACGCACGTAGCTGTAAAAACACGCTGCCGCATGTTACCGCACACTGAAGACAGAATGTGGTTCCACAGTGTGACATGAAGAAGTGATTTTCTGCAGGGTCAAAGGGTCAGTGGTTTCTCACACTTCAAATCAACATTTTGTCTCCAAGCTACTTGAAACATAATAAAAGTGGTCTTAAAATTGTGTTTTTTGTACAGAAAGAAATACAACTTTTGGCTTCATGGTGGCGTTCTGCGTGTTCTGGAGGTTTTATACAGTTTTGCTGCTTTTTTTTGTACACTGCAGTTGAAATAGCCATATATGTTGTTTTTTTTTCCTCAACATGAAAATGTTTTTTAAGCCAGGATAAACCACTTAACAACTTCCATAAAGTTTAAAGGCTGGCCTTCGCTGTTTACATCCTGTTGAGGGACTCGCATCAAAACCTAAGAGCCTGTTCCACAAGGCCGTCGACGCAGCGAGTCTTCCGATGTTTATCTGTGTATAATTCTGGCTAGCCAAAGAAATCGTCACCTCTGACGTCTGCAAGAGTAATGCTTGTGTTCCTGTAAAAAGAGAACTTTAAGCCACAAGTGCATGTTTGTCATCTCCACATAATGTGGGAATTATCTGGTGTCGCGAGGCTCCATGCCTTCAATATACAGCCCAACTGGTTCAAGCAAGTGGCAGCCAAAAGACTGGAAGGGAGAGAAAAGAGTTGGGGAATCTTTGTGTGGACATCCATCAGTCGTCTTGTTGTGGTTGCTCTCCTCTTCTTCACCTTTATCCTTCTTTTTCCTCACTATACTCTCTCCTCCAACCTCCTGTATTGGTGAAGAGTGGAGTGGATATCAATCAGTGTCAGCAGAGCCGCAGCAAGACTGCCTGAGTTTCAGTATGCTGCCTAAGTCTGTTTTTACACTGGTTCTAGTTAGAAGACGGGAATGTAGCATGACTGTAAGGATGAACGATGACTAAACATATCGGGGCGATGACTGATAGCCGGATGTTTGTAGTAGAGGGGGAATATAGAGGAAGAAAGATGGTCCGAAGGGATGGAGTGGACTCAGTGCACCCAGAGGAAGAAAGACTAAAAAAAAAATGGAGACAGATTAATGACAGCAAATCCAGACACATAAGTGTATCAAAAATTCACGTTGGTAAAATTTCACAGAAAAGTATCTTAAAGACACAGAAGACGGCTTCCCCAGACTGACAAATGAAACGGCCTCACAATCATCCTGTGCAAACTAGAACAGAAGGTGTGTGTTTGTGTTTGCATGTCTCTCTCTTTCTGGGGTCCACTTGAGCAGCTGGTTTAGATTTGACCCAACTTTCTCTGTCTTGGTTTTAATTGTGCACACTTGGCTTTGTGAACAGTAGTTTTCTTTTGCGTCAGATTATTAGTTTATACTTTGATAGGCTGTTTGTTCTTCCTGTTTACTCTTATGTCTTACTCAGCCCTTTCTCTCTTCCTCCACCCACAATCCTGCTGTCCCTCGCACCAAATGTGTTTTAGACCTCTGATACTAACTTCCGGTGCCTTTAGTAAATACCACAATTCAGATAGCTAAGATTGATTTGATTTGTTTATTTTTCCTTGTTCTTACTCTCTCCAATCTCAGCTAGAGTCTGTTGCGACATGCATCACCGTTTCCAAGTAGGTTGTTGATGCTGGCTTGCCGTGTGTTTGGCGACCCACCAGCCCCGAGCCTCACTGAATCCATACACCCCTGCAGTGCTGAAACCACAAGTGTGATTGACAAGCCAGTCTTGAGCGACATGTAAAGAAACTGGAACACTGTTTGCCCTTTCTTGGACACTAATGGATTCCCTAGTCATGTTTCCCATCTTTACATTATTCAGCCTGCAGCTGTGCCTGAGATCCCTGAGGAATTCCTTGCAACCCAATGAAAATATTCCCATCTGCCATGTCAGCAGTCCCACAATTTTTAGTTTCATAAATCCCACTCCTACAAAGTCACATATGCATGCACTATTGCATGAAAAGAGTGCTTCTTTCCATTTGTTCAGTGGATTGCCCACCGCGTGCAAGTGGCAAGAAAAAGAAATTACGACAGCTGAACCACATTCATCAGATTATAAAGGCAACAGATCTTAAAGGAGGAAGAAAGACTGTGTCATATATTGCTTTGGTATGAGGGTGTGGGGATATAGTGGGTATCATGGTGGGTATATGTGTGTGTATGTGCATATGTCACATAGACAGATGTAGCTAGCTGAACAGGGTGGTTCTGTAAGAGAGATTTGACCTGGAGAGCAGGAAGATTAAGGTTCAGCTCTATATGAAACAAGCATAACCAGAGGTTTCATGGCGACTACTTTGTACTAGAGTGTAGCAAACCAGATTAGAGGTAAAGGTTTCACTTTGGCTGCAGCCAAGCACAGTTTTCTCCCACAGTTTCTGAAACCACATCACATCAAAAGTAGGTTGTTAATTTAAACTGCTCTATTTGTGAGGTCTAACTCGGGCCAGTCGTATAATTAAATTTCATAAATGTTATATCACCCTACAGGAGTCAAAATGCTCGCATCACAACAAGTCAGCTAAGAGGGAGCAGATAAGCGATGATCTTAGCTGATCTGTTCATTCTAAAATTTTAAGCTCTGAACTGAAAGCTGATGTATTTACTACATCATTACCAACATGTAAACATTTGATTTGTAAAATATAATTCATACTCACGCTGTCTGTCCCAGTTTTGTTTCTCTTGATGTGCGAGGCTCTTGCGTAAGACCACCCCCAGCGCTAACGTAAACCTGTCTCTTCATTCTGTCTCACTCAGTGGACTTTCCCGCCACTTCATATCCAGCTACACTTCTTTTCCACGACAACAACAGCAATCAACGATTTAATAACGCAATTGTGTGAGGTGTTTTTTTCCCGACCGCCATCGTCATCTTGGTTAAGGACAATGCTCTGGTAGTCCGGTATTAGCAACAAAAATAAAAAAATCTAGCCTTGTGGTTTTGCTGTTGCTTCATTCAGAGATAATGGCTATAATTTGGAGTGAAAGAAAGACGCTGAACATTTGGAATTACAGGGACAGAATTTGTTTAGGAGTGTTCATTAGATGCACAAATGTTTACCCCAAACTAAATTTGTCTGGTCTGTGAGCTCACTTTGTCTACGCTGCGTCTTCAGCGGATTCCATTCCCATCGTTTGTGTGCATGTGAGAGAGTTATTTAACTGCTTGTTGACTGGTCATTTGGGATTTGGAGAATATGGAGATGACAGATTCAAGTTTCCAAGTGAGTAACTGTGGGTGCTTTGTCACATGTTAGCGGATGGTAACGGATCCTCTGCAGCTTGTTTTAGGTGAGAGTGCAGGAGGCAAGACAACCATCCACTAGTGGTAAAATTTTTAGATATACCATGTACCTCCTCTATTGTAATATGGGCTTATTGGTTAACATAATCTGACATAGTTTTACAGTCTCACATGCAGCTCCTTGCACCGCATGTGTGAAACCAACTGATGACTTTGTCAAGACTGAGGTCATCCGTGTTTGCTGACAGGCTCCAGTGAAGTAAGAAATAATAATCTCCGTAGGTAAACAAAACTCTGACAAGTCGTTTCACAGTCAGTTCAACCTGAAAGCTGACAGTCGATCAGATATAGCCAAACAGTAATAAATGCTGATGTGCCTGGAATAGCAGCAGCTACTCACACTACAGGGGAAGAATGTGAACTCTATCATTCAGTTACATTTGCCATAAATTTGACTTCTAATCTGTGCATGCTCTGTGAGCCCAGTCGCGCTTTATAATTACAATACGCTGAAAGATATCCCAGCACAAATTGTTTAAAAGCATAATATTTCCTGGACTGGTAGCCAATGTGTCATAGAGTTCATGTAGGGGAAGTCTGACTCCTGAGTGTGACCCTTCAATTGTAATTGAACTGCTTTTGTTTTTGTTTTTTTAGCACTGTTGCCTCAGACCAAGAAGGTCCTGGGTTTGAATCCACCATCTGGTCCAGGCCTTTCAGTTTGCATGTTTGCTTATTCTCTGCTGGTTCTCGAGCTTTGTCCCATAGTCCAAAGACATGCAGTGCGGTTAAGTTAATTAGTGATTCTAAATTGCCCTTAAGCAAATTAAGGGATGGTTGTTTGTCCTGTTTGTCCTGACCTGTCCAGAGTGCACCACACCTTTCGCCCTATGCCAGCTAGGATAGGCTCCAGCCCTGGATAAGAACTGGATAAGCAGAAAAAAATGGATGATTTTGTTTTTTAGGAATAAAGAAAAACGCAAGCTGGAGGAGTAGAGGAGGGCAGATAGTAACAGCATAGCTTTAAAATGTTTTGTCTTCCAAAATATCTTTATGCATGACACTAAGATACAGTAACTTACCACAGGAGTCCTGTATATCCAGTCAGAGTGCATCAATGTGCTGCAGCCAAAGCAAGGAAACTAAAACCAGACCTGGCGGTATTTCTTGGAAAAGACCGACTTGCGTGAGTGAGATGTACATTGTCAGATGGTCATTGCTGACCTTCTTGGGGTGTTTGGCAGTGACAGACCGTTCTTAAATGGATAAAAGTGTAAATCTGTGGTTGTTTCCTCTTTGGCACATCTGACTGTGGTGTCAGCAGCAGCCTTATTCCGCTGATGTTTGGTCAGAGCTGCCAAAGATAACAGCGGGAAAGCAGTCTCTTGTGCAGAGCCGAGTTATTTCCTCTTTTGCACAACTTGTTCAAAGAGGCATCTCCTCTCTCACACACATGTTCTCAATAATATGCACACACGTGCACGCAGAGCCATAAATAAACACCTTAGCTTAGAGCATAAATGTGTTTCTGTAAGTCAATGTGGGAAGCAAGACGTGATGAGAGATTACCACGAGCTATCGTACTGCTGTACCTGACAGTGCTTTTGCCAAGCCTTACCTGGTGATCAAGTGTGGCAAAACCTAAACATTGTGATTGAAGGAATTCATGTGCAAGTGAGCTTTTCTGGCAAAAATGTGCTGTAGCTGGTTTGATTCAGGCCATGGACTGATACTGTATGTCTCACTGTATGTTGTGTTGATGTCTCTCTAAATTTCTTTCGAACTATCCAATAGATACAAATAGCATAAGTACAAACAAAAATATCAGCTAAGACCAAAATATTTTGAAAGCTGAGTTCAATTCCAATAGCCACACCCAGGCCTGATTACTGCTAGACCTCCTGAATCAAGAAATCGCTCACGCAGAACCTGTCTGACAAAGTGAAGTTAAAAAGATCTTAAAACCAACAGATCATGCTATAATCAAAATAAATTGAACAATTGATGAGAAAAGGAGCCATTTCTAGGGCTTTGGGACTTCAGTGAACCACAGTGAGAGCTATTATCCACAAATGGTGAAAATATGGATCAGCGTTGAACCTTCCCTGGAGTGACCGGTCTACCATAAATTATTCCAAGAGCACATTGACGACCCATCCAGGAGATCAGAAAAGAACCCAGAACAAGATGCAAAGTACTGCAGACTGCACTTGTTTCAGTTAAGGTCAGAGTTCATGATTCAACAATAAGAAAGAGACTGGGCAACAAATGGCACCCATGGGAGAGCTCCAAGATGAAAACCACTGCTAACCAAAAATAGGACAAAGTTTTGTCTCACATTTGCCAAAAAACATCTTGATGATAAAGACTTTTGGGGAAATATTCTGTAAACTGAAGAGACAAAAGCTGAACTTTTTGAAAGCTTTGAGTCCCGTTACATCATAAAACTAACACGTCAGTTGATAAAAAGAACAACAACAGTCAGACATGGTGGTGCTCTGCTGCCCGAAAATCCTGTCTGACTCTCCGTTTGTCCCTTAATGCTAAAACTCACTTGTCTTATGCAGCAAGACAATGCTCCTTAAAAAATGACTTAAAAAACAAAGAAAGTTTTGAAGTGGCCAGGTCAAAGTCTGCACTCTAATTCTGTCCAACATCCTTTGGCATGAACCTTTTGTGTTATGCGTGGCTTATCCATACATACCTATAAACATGCGTGTGTGCATTTCAGGGGTGGAACAAAAAACAAGACTTCAAGATTTCAAACATGCATTAAGAATGGAATTAACTGTTGCACTGTGTAACAAAAACAGACTCTTTGTGTTTAGCAAAGCCCAAGGAAGGAATGCACATTTAGCTTGCCTGTAAGCCTCTCTGTATCCGTCACTTAACATCTGTATGGTTTCTTCCTCTGTTAAATAGAAATATTATACATCCCAACTGAGCACAGTTAGGGATGACTTTTTCCTTTTTTAAATAATAGTTTCTACATCCTGTGTATTTGATAACACAAACACAAGTTTAAACTGTTTTTTTTTTTTTTGTCTTAAGTCATTCATCAAGCATTTTTGTCATTTGCATTAAGTGGAGACTGTTTCCACCATCTTAATGTACTCCATCTGTTTTGGTTTACAGTAAAGGTCTAAAGGATAATGTGCACTTTCATTCTGATTTAGTTTCTTTTTTTGGACTTCAGCTCCAGGCAGGTGGGGGATGCGATACATATCTTGGTTAGTCATTTGTTAGTCATCACAGCAGCATAATATCCGTTGATGCTGTAACTGTACAGTGAAAATATGTTTTACAGTAGAAAAACTGTGCTTTCCGAATACATTAGTGCATTTAGGCAACAGAAATCTATATTAGACATGTAGTTTTAATGTTGTAGCTGAGCAGTAAGGCTAATGCAGGTTCCTGGTTTCAAGTCCTCCCCAGGCCATTTCCTGGGTGTCATTACAGCCGCTCTCTATCAGCAATAATGACTACACCCTGTCAAATAAAGGCCAAAAAAGTCCTAAAGAAATACTGTGACTGATATATATATGCAAGGCATTCAATGCAAAGATGCACATTTGAAAGAGAGACAGCTCTATGCTGACACTGTTCCTTTATAGGAATGCCAGTCCAACTGAACTGCGCGTGTTTTTCTGCAGTTGCTAATGGAGAGCTATGTTATCCACTGAATACTGTTTTTTGTGTCTGTCTGCATAAAGAGGCTTTCCGAGACGTCCTTACATTTATCACACTTTGCCCACATTCATTTCCTCCCGGACAAATGCAGAGATGTAAATATTTAGCTGTGGCCTTAACAAAAGACACTCTGCAGGTCGTTGCTGTCTGTTGCACAATCTTCTCTAAAGAGGTTAGCCAATATCTGTCTGCTCCTGTATGGTCTTCAAGTGTGACTCCATTTCTGCTGTCTGCTACTCTCTCTGTCATCCCTCACTGTGAACTGGCTCTGGGTGGGATGGATGCAAAGAGCACAGAAGCAAAAGAGCCCTGGGAACAAAGCGCTTTTAAACCACAGGGGTCTTCTTCCTCCTCTGCATTTCTCATGTAAGCCGCATCCGTGTGCATGTCACCCGCTGCGAGGTCAGCGAAGGTTAAAGAGTTTAGAGCTTTGGATAAATGTGCAGTCCTGCTCTTATACTGTCCTTTTAGGCTTCCTGCTGATTTCAGTCTGTGTTGGGAGCTCTGCTATGTCTTTTAGTGTTTTAACTTTTGTTTTTAGAGCAGTAGCATCATAGTTTTTCCAACTCAAATACCACACTTCCTAGACTGTGCTGTATCTAAATTTCTTGGGAAGCAATCCTCTTCTGTCTCTCGTGTATTTCTCTACCCCATAACGTGAGAAGAATCTGTAGTTTAACATGTCCTGTCATGCAGGGGAATTACACTTAAGATAAAAGACACAGTAACAGAATATAGGGCAGATAGAGGACAAGGTTGATGGAAATAAATGCTTATTTAGTTTTTCAGTAACAGGATATGGAACAGAAAGACAAATTTAAATTAATGGACAAATTCAAAAGTTGCAGAAATTCTGTCATGTGATGTAACTGGAAAGCGAATCTGTGAGTTCACATTAGTGTTATAAAGCATGATCTTTTTCTTCAGGCCTTAAAAGGCCCCACTCCGCCCAGGGCACACCTCTCCTCCACTTGGACAAAGGGTACATGGGTGTGTATGTGCGTGTGTGACCGGGAAGTGTCTTTTGTCGGTTTTAAATGTGGTTGGGCTGCCTGTGTGTGCTGCGTGCAAATCCATTTCCATATATGTATCATACTTAGATTGCATGTCATCAGCTTTGTGTTGTATTGTTTCTTCCTCTTCTTTTCTTCCTGTCTGCCAACAATACAGAAGTAACTGACGACCAAACCTGAACCACTTTCACTGAGAAAGGCTCGAGCTTCCAGACATAGATTAACCCTAGTCATGGATGATAAAAGTTTTTTAAGTGGAGGTTTTCATTCATCTTTTTTTTTCTTTTAGTCTAGGACTAGCCTTAATCTCTCTCTTTGGGAAACCTGCTGAAAGAGAATGATTTTTGTCTGCTTCACACTCAGTACAAGAGGTTTTCCAGCACACTTCCTGCTGGCCTGCAGCTGGAATGTACTCTGGAATGAGATAATGACGTTTCCACATCCCAGACTGCTTCGGCAGAAACATTTAGAAATGCAATGTGTTTATAGTGTGAGGTGTACAGAATGACGGCTTATGAATAATCATAACAAAGATACATTATATTTGGGTGTATGTCTTTTTTTGTTATTGCTGTTAGCACATAGGTGGTCTGACAGTGGGTTGGTGGGAAAAAGGGAAACTTCTCTTCTCTCCTTGAGCGGATTTGTGGCGATCTTTATGTTGCATTATACAGCCACTGCATGACTGCATGAAGCATTGTTCTTCTCCATTAACAACTATTCCTGTAAATAATTCAAAGGCATGAACCAAACGTTGAATGATATACTGGTCAGACAGGTGGTGAAAATCACACTAAATGAATTAATAAAAGCCACAATGTTAATGTTTCCTAAAATTAAGCGAAAGTGTGACATTTTTTGGAAACACTGCCTATGCCACAGGGTACTAGAGAGTTCTGTGAAGTTTGTGATGTTGTAATTTCTTAACCCTTTTTGCTATGAGCCCGGGGGGCAGGCCCATTTTAAAAGTAAATAACTGTAACTCTTAATACTGTTTGTGCTAGAGACTCGTTTTAAAGAACGAGGAGACGAGCTTTACAGGGATACGTAGTGTGTCATGGTAGCACAGGGTACTGCTCTCTGAACGCAAACAGAAAATTCAGCTCCAACTAGATTACTGTAACTCTTCAACTGTTTTGGGCTAAAGAGAAAATTCAGATGTTCTGGAAAGATGAGAATTATGTTGTATTTTCAAAGCCAGAATTGTAAAATAAGTTCAGGGAGCAGGACTTAAAATCTTCTCTGGTGTTACACAATATTAATTGGTTAGCTTTAGAGATGTGTTTACACTGATTTGTTACCTCATTGTTACTTTTTTTTTTTTTTTTTTTTTTACCAGTTTTGCATTTGGCTAGCATCAGTGTAACTGGACCCTACAAAGGTTGCACAGGTAATCCAGGATAGCACATCAATATGATGTTTTGCTTTGCATGGAGGAGATTCCAGGAGACAGGCATTTACTCAACAGGGCCACAGAAGGTCCTTAACCCATCAGCAGGACCGCTATTTGCTTTGGACTCATGTCAGTTCCTACGCTGTAATGAGTCCTGGGTTCCTCCTGGTGCACAACAATGTCTAGCTTAATGTGGTATCAGTATCCAGACAGGATGAGGTAAATTGATACCATTGACTGCCCCCCACGCTTGCCTGAACTAAATCCAATAGCACACCTCCGGGACATTATGTTTCGGTCCATCCGATGCCGGCACGTTGCATCTCAGAGTCTCTGTGAGTCAGTGATGGCCTGGTCCGGATGTGGGGGGACATCCCCCAGGACACCATACGTCGTCTCATTAGGGGCATTCCCCAACATTCTCAGGCATGCATACAAGCACGTGGGGGCTATAAAAACTACTGAGTATGATTTTGAGTTTTGTCAAAACGAATTAGCCAACTGCATCATTTATTCACTTTGATTTTCGGGGTGTCTGAATTCAGTCAACTTTGGATTGATCATTTTTATTTCCATTAAACGACATGGAGTCCTTTCATTTCTAACACATTACCTAGTCCGCATTAGTGTTGATATCCAGAAGGATATTTTGCCATTAAGATCTGATGAGTTTTCAAAGTGTTCCTTTAAAAGATCTCTGCAGTTAAAATTATGATAATTATTTAAGAAGGTGTTCTGTTCACTGTACAGACATGAGAGCGGTATCAGTCTTTTCATCTCCCAGCAAGAGCCCACTAAAGCATATCCCCAGAAATGTTGAACAATTCCAAAATGTAAAATGAACATTAACAAAATGTATTCAAATGTTCGCTACCACTGTTTTGTGAGTGTTGCTTGAGATCATTTGTAATCCAGTTAAACTGAGGTTCAAGGCTACAAGCGAGGCTTGTCCTTTTTGTCTTCATCCTGTTTGGTCTCTTTGTCTGAACAGCCATCGGAACAGTCAAATGTTTTCTCAGGGAATGAGGGTGATGTTTGTTGTGTGTTGGGAGTGAGTGGGGGGGGGTTTACGGGGAAGCAGTGAAGGCATCTTTGTTCTCTGCACATAAGATAGTAGTGTTTGGCTTGGCTTGTTATTGGTGTGAAACGACAGCCTGTTTAGGAAAATGTGTGAGGATCATTGACTGGAGGCTCTTTTAATGGACTCTGAACACGTGTTTGAGCGTTTAGTGGGACAGAGCCTTGAATCACGTTGTATTTTGTTGAATGTTGGACTGTATGGATCTTTAAATACTTTCTACCATGAAACTGCAGCTTTTGAGATTTATACATATATATGTAATTACACAGATTTCCTAATGCATATCTTTTTATATATGCACACGAGACTTATGCACACACACACACACAAATAAACACACGCTGTCTTTAGCTTTGCAAGCAAACACAGGAGTGTTACAGACAGGAAGCAGACAGATGGACAGAAGCAAGCATACACGAATGAAACAAAGAGAGTAAGGAAACTGTGATTTTGGGGGATCAGTAATTGACAAAAATGATTATTTCAGAATATTTATAAACAATACTGTTATAGAACAGTGAATATAACGATGTTTGCGTGATGTGATTGAAATTGATTTCTTAATTAACTGAATGTGATTTAGCATGGAAGAACAAAGAGATGAAGGATGGGGCTGCTGTTGCTGTCTCCACCCAAAAACCACGTGCTCCTGATCTCAATGATTTCCATTAGTGTGCTCGATTAAAAAAAACAAAACACAACAAACACATCATTTCATCCTCAAACAAAGTGACCTCATTTTGTATTCCCTTGCTATTTTTTACAGCTATAACTTGAAATATAATCTCAACTGGGAAATGATCCTGAACGCTGTGATTCAGCAGAGGAAAAAAAATCATTATTTTTTCTACTAAAATGAACACGTTCCACGTGAATAACAGAGCCCATCTCGCTGTGATGGGTGTGTTTGTATTGAGCAGGACTGACCACAGAGTGCTTAAAGCTCCTGTGGGATCAGCGTGCTACTCAAGGGCACTTTGCCTGTCACAGCGGGCACTGCAGATGCATCACAAGCCACACTATAGCCACGAGCTCACCACTGTAATGCACCGCCTCGTCAGTGACAAAGATCGTATCAGTGGGTTAAAATATGTTTCATCAGGAGGAGAGAAGTCAGTGTAAAAGCACACGTCAATGAATACTGTGCTTTTTAGACGAGGAAGAAGCTGAAAGGAGTGATGGAGGAGCAGTGGTGGGGGGGCGCATAGGGACAGACACATCAGACAAAGAGGAAATTGGTCAGTAAAAAAAAAAAAAAAGAAAAAGGGGAGAGTAATGCTGATGCCTGTTGCCATGGTGATGTGGGTCAATGACTGGTTGCCGTGGTGATTGCTACTTGGAATTCTGGGAAGGGATATTTTGGCGTGTGCATGTGGCTGAGGGAAGACGTTTATTCAATATAACTGAGTGCAGCGTGCGTCTGTGTGTGCAGACGGGCAGCTTAATAACAGGAAGTGTGGTAACGTGTGCTGCAGTAAGTCGGGGCAGTGCTGCTCAAAATTCAAAATAAAGATAAAAAATCAAGATAAAGGTGCCGCATGTAACCTGTCATTACTTTGTGTAAGGAACGTTTTGTCTCTAAGGTCTGCATATTTGAGACTTTGTGTCTTCCACAGAGCGGGATGCTAAATTTTTATTGTTATCAAAGCACCATATGGTATGATTAGCAGTGTGGATTAGGACAGTCCAAGTTTTTTGTGCAGTTGTTGATCAGGATCTGTGTAATTTGATTGTGAATCGTGGCTGTGCAATACAGTTTCTCTAAAATCCCCAAATCTACATTCTTGTTTAATCCAGTGACTTAGTGTCAAACATGAGCTCCCATTACATTAATGTTATAATCATTTCTAACATTGGCCGTATTGCTTATTGATCTATTAGAAATAGTAATTCAAAATCTGTGACAGCTGAGAAATGTTGATGTATTTGTAAATCACATGCAGCTACAATATGTACCATGTCTATTCTGTGTCAGTTAAGGGCGCTCGTGTATAAGATCACCTGAAGCTGGGTTTAGTACAAAATGCCACTAGAGAAGTTAATTTATGGTGTTTTGCTGACTGGTGTTCATTTATTTACATTTTAATTCAATTCAATTTTATTTATATAGCGCCAAATCACAACAACAGTTGCCTCAAGGCGCTTTATATTGTAAGGTAGACCCTATAATAATACATACAGAGAAAAATCCGACAATCATATGCCCCTCTATGAGCAAGCACTTTGGCAACAGAAGGAAGGAGAAACTCCCTTTTAACAGGAAGAAACCTCTGGGAGAACCAGGCTCAGGGAGGGGCGGGGCCATCTAGTTTATTCTTTTGGTCCTCGTTGCGACTCAGTGGTCACCACAAGCATTACGCTTTCAGGCTTATCCTTCAGTCTGTCCAATCCCCATGATCAGAATATCTTAGTACAAATGTCCACTTGAACTCTACAAGGAACTCATTTGAATTTGGTGATCAAAGTTCATAGGTCACTGTGACATCACTCAAGGATGTACTTGGTAATTATGACAGAACCTCTAACAAAAATATAGAGATTGATGGTGTTTTATATGTAAAAGGTCACCTTCAGACGGCTCTCTGGCCAAAATTCAATGTCATAACTCAGCATTTGTGACCATATTTGAAATTTGATCAGACAGTGAAACAGAGACACAAATCTTGGTTACACGCCTGGAAACTGTGATTGTAGGTGTTGCCTTTCTTTCCTAGTTTAAAATACGTGAAGCATCCATGGTTTTTAATTTTTATCTTCCTTGCTGCATAATATATATTTGAAGCACTGTCTGGTCAAATTCGAATCAAACTTTTATGCAAATAAAGCATTTTATTGCACTCCATGACACTCCACATTAATGCACCAGACGTAAAACTGGACACAAACAGCCAAGCTTTAGAATGTCAGAATTTTATATCACAAACGTTGGCACAGGCATGCAGCCATGAGGCAGTCATTCTATGTTTTCTATACTATTTTTTTGTGTGGCAAAAAAGTATTATTTCCGATTGTTGTTTCAGATGTCAGTAAGCTATTGATCACACAGCAGTAAAAGCTCCATAATGTCCTCATTGTTGGCAGAAACGCAGCTAACTGCTTGTGCATGAAAGTAAATTTGACAGATTGCAGGTTTTATGCCTAATTTGAGCCTTCTGATGATGGGTTTCTGGGTCAATGTGTGTCTTCTGTTTTTGTGTCTTTGTTTGCATGTGTCTTTGCGTGTCTGTCCAGGTGTGTAATCAACTCCTCACTCATTTGGTGACTCACACTTATCTGAATGTGTGAGTGAGGGGTGTAAGTGCACTATCATAATGAAATAGTGAATATGTGGTGAAAACAGGAGTATGCCATTCAGTCCCCACAGCAGCCTGGCTTCATGAGTCATCTGGCAAACAATAAAAAATGTGCTACAACAAACTGTTATAAGAACAGCATGCTGATATTCAGTGAGAAAAATGCACGCCATGCAAGCATTTACAACCCTGCACACAGTAAAGTCGAGTAAAGCAAATTCAATTGAAATTCAAAATGTGAATGTGAACCTGTGTGACACGCTGAGGGGGGGGCTCAGGGCTTTGATGTGTTTGTGTGGTTGTGGCATGTGAAAAGGTGTGAGACTATGTAGCGTGCAGGCTGCATGCTCCACAGTACACCAACAGCATGGGGAACAAGAATACACTCAGCACACTCATAAGGTTGTAGTTGAGGCTGATGGGTGTGCACATGGTGGTAGTGCATACAGTACACCATGCTAAAACTGGCAGTGCATATGAGCCCATCCCCCTTCTGATTGGTCTGTATCATCATTGGAGCTACTTTTGGGGTGTTTTCTTTTTTTTTTGTCTGTTTACACAAACTGAACGCACACATTAGAAACAAATATATATGTTGTTTTATTATACATTACATTTCATCAGTGAGCCTCCTCCTATCATTGACATGTAGGCATCCAGCTTTGCGGCATTACCCGCAATCCTCCATGGAAGTCTGTCATACTTGATTTCACTATAATACCATGTGGTAAAACAGATAAATAAGGACAAAGATACACTGACACACACACACACGCTTGCTCTCTGTCTCTTACATACACGTATAATTGGCTTGTTAGTGCTGTTTATTTACTTAACCTTCACAGAGCTAACAACTTTCTCAGTGAACTGATTTTCTGCACGACACCATTATAAATGTACAGGCAGGTATATCGATGCCGAAAACATGCATGCCAAATGCATGCTGGAAAAACCTCTACATCAGAGGTGGCCAACTCCAGGCCTTGAGAGCTGGTGTCCTGCAGGTTTTAGATGTGTCCTTGATGCATCACAGCTGATTTAAATTGCTAAATTACCTCCTGAACATGTCTTGAAGTTCTCCAGATGCCTGGTAATGAACTAATCATTTAATTCAGATGTGTTGACCCAGGGTGATATCTAAAACCTGCAGGACACTGGCTCTCAAGGCCTGGAGTTGGCCACCTCTGCTCTACATGTATCAAACCTGCAACATAAAACGACAGGGACTCGCCACACACAAGTGATGTTGTGCTGAACTCGAAAGCTTTGATCAATAGCGTATCGACTGCTGCTGCTGTATTATATGTCATCTTTGTCACCCTTGTCATCAAATGCCAGTCAGTGTTTATTAGGTTGCACGCCACCAGAGACACAACACCCTTGTAATGAGCTTATCCTCTAAACTGAACAGCTGCTTGACATTGTTGGTGTTTGGTACAGAGTGACTTGATTGAGAAGACGATACTGTTGGATAGACACACAGCTTGGAAGACAAAAAAAAAAGAAAAGAAATTGAGCCGTTCCTGAGCGCATGCAACAAATTACAGAGACAGCAAACAATCTGCACTTCTAACACCTTTTTTTTTTTTCCATCTCTCTCTCTCTGTGAAACAATAAATACCTGCCATCTTGCAGACCACACACATGCACACATGCTCTGTCAGTGTCATGTTGTGGTAGGAAAAAATTCAGTCTGTCTAAACAGAATGTGTCGTGGGTGAGAGAAGGAGAAATGGTGCAAGTGCAAGACAGATGCAAGTCAAGAATCAGCAGCTCGTGACATTTTTTTGAACTTTCAGGAGCAGCATATTCCCAGAAAGTAATCCTGGGAATGCTGTTTGCTGGATCAGCTGCTAACTGACTAAACTGACTTGTCCTGTTCCTCCCACTGGGTTTCATCCCTTGTACAACACACACGAGCAAGCCTACAACCTTAGTCACATTAACTAACTGGGTAGCTGCTGGTGCTTTTTTTTTGCTCTTCTGTGACGTATAAAACCAGCTGCGGGGTGTAAAAGGGTTGAAGGAGCGGGTGGGGTTGAGTTTATATGATGAGGTCATCATCTCCTGTGATTTATGGTTTGACCACGTGATGGGTGAGACGCTGGCTTCTGCATGTATCGGGCTGCACAAATGGTCCAGCTGATCTTTGAAGACCGAACATGGGAAAATAAGATTAAAAATATTAATAGAAAAATATTATCCTATAAATCTGGGCCAATATGATGTAATTCTAAAATACTAGTACTAAATATAAGTCCCTCTGTGTTGTTGCTGCCTCTTTTATCACCTCACCTCTTGGATACTTAAGTGCGGGCTGATACGTGATTTTCCATTGATTTAGTTGTTGTTTGTTTTTCATTGATTTTACAGCTCAGCAGTGGTGACTAATCTTCCAGAGTGATGCCTTTGTCAATCTGATGATCAGGATTAATGTTTAAGTGTGTGAGACTGATGCATGGTGATCGATTTCAGCTTAATTTGCAGTGGGATAAAATACTCTAAATGCTCCTATATTGTACATGCTCCAGCTTTACACTGTGAATTTGGTTCTTTTGTCTTCTTTAAGCCATGTCTTCACAGCTGACCTTCCTCTGTTCTGTTTCTTTTAGGTGTTTTCTTTTAGAGTCACAGCCAGTTTAAACTTTTCACCGATATATCTGTTTTTGTTTTTTCTTCTCATTATTCACTCTGATTATGTGGCTTACCGCTAATCCAAGAATCTCTCTGAAACAGGAGTTTAAATCGTCCGATTGCGGCCGTAATATTTGTTTTTAGGTTAAGCTGTGGTTCCTTTTCTCAGAAATGGCATTACTGAAAAGCATTTCTGAGTAACCGCCTGACTTTGTGTTCTCTCTACAGGGCTGGAATTGATGATGTGGAGACAGATGTGGTAGAAATTGAAGCGAAGCTCGATAAGGTGAGAATCCTTCTAATATGTGGACTGTGCTTCTCATTAAAAAATAAAGTCAGCTGATCCATGAGAAAAAAAATCACCTGTGCATTTCTTTCAGTGTTTATAACACTTGAAACAGATCATTAGTGGACTTCATTGGCTTTGTTTGAATGCTAAACGCGGTTTTCTATGAGTAGTACTTCCTTTAGAGTCTACGCTGTAGTGAGTTTTCTGTATCGCTGTCTTTCTGGCTCTGTATGTCTGCAGTTCACACACTCTGTTATTTAAATGTCAGAGCTATTTAAATAATGAAAATGCTGCAGACAGTTAATTAAATGCTGTGGGTTCATGCACCGAACACGAGGCTGCCCATTTACAGTGAGAAAAGACTGATTAAATCAGCAAGGTTACAAGTAGTAGAAAAGGTTCACATGGTGCAGTGCATTACATTAGTCTGCGCCGTATTTTCCTTTTTTTATACAACATGTACATGTTTTATACAATGTATTTCATACATATATTACAGTTCATACTCATGCACCATTTCATAGTACTGTCAGTCCGGCAGCTATATTTGTTTGCCAGAATGAGCCCAGCAAACATACACTATTTGGACAAAAGTATTGGGCCGCACCTCTTAATCTCTGAATTCAGGTTTTTTCGGTTCTATTGCCACATGTGTCTAAAATCAGTCAGCTAGCCAATGAGAGAATGGGATGCTATTTGAGTGTGATACTGTAATAGGAGGCAACCATTGGAACAAGTCAATTTGTTAAGTATATTCCCTCCTTGATATTCCACAATCAGCTGTAAGTGGTATTACTTGTAAAGTGGAAGTGTTTAGGAATCACAGACAGTCAAAAAAGTGGCAGACCACATCAACTTACAGAGTGGGACCACCGAGTGCTGAGGCATAAAAGTTGCCAACTCCGAGCTTAAGGTAACTCCATAAATGTAGGCATTCGCATCAGCATCACTGTGATCAGGCTGGTATTGGTTGGAGGTTAACGGTTTAAAGGCAAATTGAATGACTGGAAAGAAGTTTTATAGCTGTATCAAACCTAATTCGTTACAGAGATAACTCTGGATAGACCGGATGACTGTCTTGAGGAAGTGACCTGAGATGCTTCCTCAGATAAACTAATAGATGTGGAAGTCAAAGCGAATTTAGAGAGGGAGATAGTGTTACTGTGGCTTCTTTCTTCTTCTCTCTGAAGGTGAATCTGAGACACTTCTTTAAACATCAAACAGCCTGCAGACATAATGAAATGTGGATTAACAAACCTCAGTGTGAACAGCTAGGTTAAAATAATAGGTTTAAATAATGAAGTGGTTATTTAGATGGCTTTGACATACTTAATATTAAAGTTCATCATTAAGGAGTCATATAAATAGAACCCCTCACTTTCTACACATAAACATTCTTGCCACCAACTGATAAGGCCGGACCTTCCGAACTTTGAACTCCAGTTCAGCCTCACTGAAAATTGAAAAGTCTCAGAGGGGAGAGATTTTCACCAGGGAGGTTTGTTCTGTTCAGCAGGAGTCCTCCACCTGCGGTCACCTGTGGTGACAGCAGAGGCTTTCAGGGCAGGACACGGACACGACTGATGAAAGATGAACTGCTCTGAAGTGTGAAAACATTTAGTGCTGTTCGTCGGCTAACTGGAGTACTGAAATGTTGAAATGTTGCCGATATTGAGAAAACACTAACAGTGCTCGGAAACATTTCTAATTAGTTAAAATATTAACATTCCCATTCTTCACCTCATTGCCCACCGATTCTGCTGTTATGTTGCAATTATACTGTAATTGTTTCGGTCAGTTAACACAGCAAGGTGTGTCATGTGGTACCAGGTGGACCCCTGTAGGTTTTCCAACTGATTTATTATATCCAGACACACAGCTTGTCCCTCTAATGGCCATCCTCCGACCCCCAGGGGGGTTCAGGCCTGCACTCAATAAGATCACATTCCCTACATCAACCAATTTGTTGACATATATGTTGTCAGAGCAGCCTGGGAGGAGCAGCAGCTTTGTGCTTAATTGGATTTTCTACAGATTTCTAAAAACGCTGTTAAAATTTGGACTGCGTTATGCATCTTAGAAAACATTCTGTGAGAACATGAGTGTGAACATTTGGCAACTGATACTTTTGATCCCAGCAGCTCCTTTTTAGCAACGTTCACGCGGCTGCAGGCCTTGCTGTCAGCCACCCACTAAACCACAGTCACATACAGACAACCTTGGGAACGCTTGCACCAAATGTGATAATTAAAGGTCTACTATGCTCTCCCTTGAGCAATCCCCAACCCCACCCCTCGCCAACACACACACACACATGTTGTGCTTCTGCATAAGTGCACTGGTAATGACAGTGTAACTTTCTGCACCTTATCATGTTACTTGCAAAGTGGGAAATCTGTCGCAGTAACAGCCATGATGTGGCATTTAAAGGCATACATACTTTTACTGTCTGCGCCTGTTAATATACATTTATGTTTAGAAGTTATATTTGCCCTCACATGACTTTGGCCTCATAGTATATTATACAGCATACTGTATTAGTTAATTCTCAGTGTTAAAATGTGTATTGACTCCCAAAGCTTTTTAATACCTAATGTCTACTTATCCACGTTGTATCAACACTACTGCCTTGGCTCTGAGGTTAGGCAAATTTCTATGAAATTTGGAACATGAATGCATTTGTCTCTGGAGATTCCCCTTCTAGTGCCAACTTAAGCATAAGTTAAAACATGCGTAAAACATTAATGAAGTAAGTTTGCTAAGTGCACATCTGTCTTCATATTGCTTGCATTAAGCTTTTTTTGCAGCAACGCATATTTCAGATATTTCACAGCGGTTTAAACACAATATTTATTGCTTATTTTTTTAAGCAGTAGATCTAAATTGTCTCCAATTGTGTTATAAAGGTTAGCAAAAAGGCGATCCACCCATGAATTAACATTAACAATTTTTTCCTTGAGGCACCTGAGAATGCCATGATGGCCTCTTTATGCTGTGTAGTGCCATCAAGTGTGTTTTACAAGAGCGTGCACTCTACTTTTGGGAAATATTGTAGTTACGCAACCTTGCATCTGTCAGTATGGTTGCACAACACAGAGCTAATTAGCAAGTGTTTGAAATTTCCTCTATTTATTATGTACCAACTTGTGACTAAGTTGGTGTGTGGGATTTGGGATGTAGCTTTAATCATAGTTGTGCAATACAGTCAGTGGCCTTTGATCAGCTTCTTCATTTCCATCTTTTCATTTGCTCATTTAGTTACTTTCTTAATAAATACATGCCTCTCGGTTGGATTCCTGAGACAGCAGCTTCAGTAAGGCTGGCCTCCAAAATGAATATTACTTCAAATTTGAGCGTCCTCTCACATTCAGCATGTGAGCACAAAATTCTTATAGGCTTTGTTTGATGTACGTAATCACCTTGACTATTAATATCTCATTGTGTAAAAAGTCTTTAAATAGACAGTGTTCTTGTTTTGGGGCATTAAAGTGATGTTTTTACACTTCCCATTAGTTGGTGAAGCTATGCAGCGGGATGATCGAGGCCGGCAGGACCTATGTCAGCGCCAACAAGCTTTTTGTTAACGGCATCAGAGACCTGTCCCAGCAGTGCAAGAAAGAGGAGATGATATCGGTGAGTAGGTACAACAGTGTCTTCAGCACTGAGTTCAGATCCACTGAGGAATATTTGAGTGTCAGCTTCTCAGTAACTGACTACTCCTCTGTCTTTGACTTGGACATTCCTGCATGCAGTCCTCCAGTTGTTGTGTGCATGGAAGAGGTGACCTGATGTAGACAGGAGATGTTTACACTAAAACTTTACATGCCTGCAAGCATATAGACGTGAAACTGATTTTTATAGTTTTTTTTAGGAAGGCATTTGGTCTCTGTTTCCTGTCAGAATGTGCACTCAAGTATAGATGAGTTCAGAAAATCTTGTTATGTGAAAAAGATGTTTGCGTTCATATGAAAACCCATGTTTGCACTGTGCACTCTCCATCACAGGAATGCCTTGAAAAGTGTGGCGAAAGCCTCCAAGAGATGGTCAATTACCACACGGTAAGACAGATGTGCACACACACACACACACACACACACACACACACACACACACACACACTAAAACACACACACACACACACACACACACACACACACACACACACACACACACACACACACACACACACACACACACACACACACACACACACACACACACACACTGTAGAAGTACATAATTCAGTGAGG
>VURO01006439.1:0-12695 GCA_015108175.1 Pelvicachromis taeniatus
CCGTGGAACTTCCGGTGTCTGTGTCTGCCGCTCTTTTCCTTGGCCATGTTGATACAGGCGTTGTGCTTGTTGCTTTGCAAGTGGTTCCAGTACTTGATGAGTTCATTGGGTTGGAACTGATGGGATGTGATGAGGTGGCTGTACTTACAACTGGAGTAAGACACACGCCAGTGGTTGAAAAGGAACTCGTTGGGAGGGGGTGCTGGTTCGATGCGCAGCTTCGCCAGGCAGATTCCAACGTAAACATCCTCCAGGTGCAGCCTGCGTATGCTGAGCGAGGCCTGGTAGATCAGCTCGGCCATGTCCCCTGAGAACACGTACCCCGTGCCTGAGCAGAATATCGGGTAGCGCTCGCTTGGATACATCTCTGGTGGCATGTACCACTTGCTGTCTTTGTTTCGGTTTGGTGCATAACCCCTCATCAGGTAGCCAGTGAAATACCTCTGCCTCTGAGGCATCTCAGGTTTCAACAGCTTCTGAATGAGATACTCGGTATTGACAAACATGTCACTATCTGTCTTCATCACGTAAGAAGCATGTGGGCAATAGGTAGCTACCCAGTTCATTCCCATCAGAGTTTTGATGGTCAGGTTGTAGTAAGTGTCCTGATAGTCCTGTTGAATGATATCGTGGTAAATGCGGCTCTCTTCCTCGATTCTGCTCTGAAGGAGGGTGTCCGAGCTCTTCCCTGTGCCGAGCAGGAAAAGACGGACAAACCCCAGGCCCATCGCCACACTCTCATTTCCCCACGTCTGGCGGATTGCATTGCGGGCATCGGCCTGTCCTGGCTCTGCGGCTATGAGCAGGATGAGAAAGGGTGTGCTGTCTCTGCACTTGAAGGGCTCATTCAGGATGTATCGATAGGGCTGGGCGCTAAGCCTCCCGCCCACACCCATCTCCTTCTCTAGCGTGTTGTTAGTACTCATCGAGTCCCCGAGCCCCATTACACCCATTCTGGCTCCTCCACCTCCTCCTCCTCCCACACCCGCTGTCTCTCCTGCTGCCCCCTCAGCCTGCTGAGAGCTGAGGTTGAGGAGAGATTTTGGTGCTACATTCCCTGTTTCTCTCCAAAGGCCCCTCAGGGAGTTGCTCTGGTTCGCCTCTCCCTTGGGGCTTCGGAGGCCCCTGACAGTGTAGGCAAGCGGGTTTTCGCGAGGCCCGCTGTGCCCTGGCAGCCAGTCTTGGTGGCTGAAAAATAAGAAAACTGCGAAGAGCAGTGCCAGCGAGACGAGACCGGCCACGTGGGTCCGAAAGAGGGAGCGCTTGACGGTCCAGGTCATCTTGATGGGACAGCAGTGCCGCCGTCTCCACTGCATGATGCAGGTCGGGGTCGCAGGAGGCTGCTGCTGCTGCTCGAGAATGGGCGGCGGCGGTCACATACAGTCACCGCAAACATGTGGTTGTCAACAATCAGAGGGTTATCTGAGCAGGCAGACAGGTTGGAGTTAGCCTCCTGGTGGAGTCAGGGGACTGTCGGAACCCCCTCCCCCCCGATGCAGCTTAGAGCAGGGTTAAAATCTGAAAAGAGAAAAAAAGAGACTGAGAAAGCAACTTTGGAAGCAGCCCAAAAGCACCTCCTATTCACTGGCACCGAGCCACATGTTAGTTGTCTGAATTGCAGGTGTGGTTTGTAATCTACTTGTGGGAAAGAACTGAACCTAATTATTTATTGTGCTTTGTTTTTTTCTCTCATGGCTTGTTTTGACACGATTGAGTGATTTTGACAAAAACTCTTAGTTTTATCGCTTTCTGTGGATGGAGGGTCCAATATGGTAAATGGCTCTCCCGAAAAGCTGACTTAACAGTTTGAAAGGAAGTAGCTGAATCACCGTGAGCACTGTTGTATCTTTGATTGGACAGGGACGAACAACACGGCAGGGCCTGGATGCTGCTCTGATATTATGCATACAGTGCATCTGTATGGTCGAAAAACAAGAACTCCCAGGTGTGTATCTAGTTGCTGAGATACAGAACACATCCCGAATAAATCTCATGGTTTACACAACCGACAGCCATAACTTTGCACAGTGACAGAAAATAAAGAGAATCGGGAATTCATCTTACGGTTAAACCCAGTTAAAATAGGCAAGAATGGGAAATACGATGATTGGTGGAAGTTACATTTTGAGCCGGCAGATTGGTGGTAGGCATGGTGAGATGGTGGTTCCTTTTTTCTTTGCATGTCATTACTCAGTTTAATGCCTTGGGCAAACTATAAATTGCAGGTTTGGCCCAACGAGGTGCCAGCTAACGCTACCCTGAGCCGCATGGGCAAGCAAGTGTCATCAGCCCCCCGCAGTGCGTCAACAGCTAGGGAGGAGATGCATCTGTCGAAATGAGTTTTCAGGGTCCAGCAGGCAGCGGTGCCTAAGCCAGAGCCAGCCTCTGGCGATAACAGCCATCACCAGCCATTCACCTTCTACCTCCAGCTTATCAATGCTGCCTACTGTCTAGCTGCAATCACCCAGGCTGCTTCAGGTTGGAACATGGAGACGTACAGTATAAGAAGAGGACAGATAAGGAAATAGGCACAGAAACGAGCACACAATGTCGACAAAAATGTAAGTGATTACGTGTGCTGTCCAACAGGACGTTGTGCACCAAGAGAGTCATAATGGCGAGGATGCACAGAATGCAACCGACAGACCAGCCACTTAGAGAACTCTATGCCAGAGGTGACAAATTCAAGGTCCGCTGGCCAGAATCAGCCTGGGAAAGACTCAAATCTGACTCTTTTATTAATTCTGTGAATTTACAAAAACTTTATTTATAATTACAGGAAAGTTTGGGCAATAACATGCCAGAACTACTTTTGTAATTTTTACACATTTCTTACAATTTAAGCCCAAAGACTCATGCTGACATATTGTTCATTTACTACACCACCCTGTCTTTGTCGTATGCAAGAACCAAGACGTAATGATTAAAATGCACTTGTTTTTTTTTTGTATATTAAAATATTTCACAGATTAAATGTGCAATTAAACTTCTTTACACAAACTGACACTTAAGATCAAAGCACGCTGTATGTGGTTCACGATCTACAACGAGCCCGTTTCTGTAAATGCACTGTTCTGAAGTAAGATTTTGGTATACACGCACCAGCACAGCAAGTCACCAAGGCAAACAATCAGTTTGCACAAACACAACATCTACTATGCAATATAGTCAATCATATGGATAGCAAACGGCACACAGGCAATCATTCTTGTTGGGTTCACTGACAGACAAACCCAGAATATAATGCAGACAAGACTTAATGATACACACGGCAAATACGCTACACACATAATCAGATCTGTGTACACACACAGACAAAAGATGCATGTGCACGTCACACGTAATTATATTCACACTTGACGCAAACATCATCACCGCTGTCCACGTTAACACACACACACACGCGTGTGCACACACACTCATGCTGGCAGTAGACACATCACTAGAGAAAACAGAATATGCCAGCAGAAACTTGGAGGTTGTACTAGACTCTAGTGAATATTAATGTAGCAGCAGTGTAGCAGTCTAGAATCCACTCTTCCTCCCTGTGTGTATTAATTTACTGCCTGCCTGCATTGCCTTTCTTGTTTGTTTGCTTGCTTTTTAATAATTTGAGATACGAAACAACAGAGCAATAATTTGTGCAAATGCTACATGCCAGCTTGCTAAGAGAGATTTTTTTTTTCTTCTCTTCTAAATCTAAACTTCCAATTTTCATTTTCCTGCTATGTTTGCTCATTCATCATGACAACTGACAAGGAACACGATAACCTTTTCAGGCGAGTGTGCTTACCCAGCGCAAGCAATTACAGGAGAATGAGAGGGGCCAGGGCCGGCTTTGTTTTAAAGGTTAACGTACTTTACATCGAAGCACATCCAGCGCTTGAGAGATTTCTGCTGTCAGCTAAATGAGCATGTAGTTCCATGAGCTCTGATGAAGAGTCCACACACAGAGGCGCATACACATAAAAATACGCATGTACGCATGGGTACACACACGCGAAATCTGACATCCACCCCACCCACACACTTGCGACCCTAAATGGATTTCTGACGTTGTTTTGGAGCTAAATGCCAATTTCACCGGGAGATCAGGCATCCATTTTTAATTTTTAGCAGTACAATTTAATCTGCCAATGCTTTTCCTCATTAATTCATTTTCTAGCCTCCCATCAATGTCCCTTCTATATAAGCCAATTAGTTACACTAGCGCTAATTAAAGCCCCAGCGATTCAGCAGCGGTCAATAGTCAGAACGACGCCTGGGGGAGTGGCACTTTGGTAACATACTAAGCATACATTATAGTGCCTTTTCTGTCAAGCCTTAAAACCAGCAGGAGTAAACTCCCAAGGTTCACACACTAAGCTCCACGGTTTGCTTACTTTGTTTCTATGCCTGCGTAAGCTGCCTACACTGCTTTTGCCTAAACAATTTGTGAGATGTATGCAAAACAAGGGTTGACGATGTCAATGAAGAAATGACCTTCATTCGGTGAAAAAGTGCACTTTGTGATAGTGACACATTTTCTTGAGGAAAACGAGTCCCATTTGTGAGCCGCTTACAGCGGCTTCTCACTGAAGTTCAAGGTTAAATTCTGCTTCACTGGAACAGGTCCGACTGATTATGTGGTTCATTTGACGTTCCTGTTTCCGCTAATAACTCTGCCTCGAGGCAACCACTACATTTATGATTTCTTTTAATGCTAAACTAGTGTTATGGCATACTGCCTTCATTGGAGTAAAGAAAGCTCAGGGCTCCCTAAAAAGAGTCATCAAAGGCTAAACAATACCTACAAAGAAATCCTGACTGTTGTGGCTGAATGAGAGAATTTGTATAACTTATAAATATGACTTGTAAAACTACAAGTCTTGCAGAACAATGAGACCAAACGAGAGATGTTTGGGGCATAATGCACAGGGCTGCGTTTGGCAAAAACCAAATACAACAAATTGGCACAAACACCTCATTCCAATTTGCAAGCACGGTGGTGGAGGGGTGATACGGCTTATTCTGAAGGCACAGGAACTGGGCACCTTGCAGTTACTGAATCAAACTAACTTCTCTGTAGATGAAAGGATTTGCATACCAGCAAACCTATAACAGAATGGCTGAAAATCAAACAAAGAACCCCCCACCCCCACACCGTGCTGCAATGACCCAGTCAAAGTCCAGACCTCAGCCCGACTAAAATGATATGGCAAGAGACACCCGTAAATTTAAGTGAACTGAACCTACATTGTAAAGAAGAACGAGCTGTATAGACAATAATAACTAATAACCAGTTATTGCTGGTAAAGGTGCTTTTAAAAGCTACTGAATCATAGGGTGTACTTAGTTTTCACAGGGCTGCAGAGTCCAGTGAAAACTTCATTCACGTGACTATATATAATAGTATTCATAGGCTGTATGACTAACTGACTGTTAATTTTTTTTAATTAAAATAGCTTGATTTGGTGAATTAACGGTCAAAAAATAATTTTACTATATTATGTTACTGCTGTAATATATATTGTGTGGTTTTTCCCATGTTTCTAACATGTCAGTTTTTTTTTTATTTATTTGAATAACAAACTTATTTAAGGCAGAGTTTATGTACGTTTGGGATAGAAAGTGTAGGTCTTACTTGCCGGATCTTCTTTTCATTGATATTGCTGTTGTGACTGATGAAGCCGAGCTGGTGAGCTCCTGTGTTAACTAAATAACGTGTTAAAGCTATAAATATGACTATTACCAAACTGTACTGTCATTAATAGGGTTGGTTTGTTAATGTTGTATGGTTGTTTTATTTTGTGTCTTTCAGTTGATTACCTGGCTTCTGTAGAGGCACAGTTACTGTACTGGTGTTAGCTTACGTTGTGCAATAAAGCTTGTAAAAAGACAGCTATCTGATGTCCGAGCCTGAGTATAACATATACTCAGGTAGAATCTGTTTCTACCAGAAGTCTTTTCCTGTTAATAGAGAGCACTTCCTCCCAACTGTCACAGAGTGTTATCATTCTCACATCCTTTGTTCTGTTTAATACCATGGGGGGATGACTGCTATGAACTAGTGCTACTGTATACACATTCAGCTGAGGGTACCTCAGCTGAATGTGGAAAATTGAAGTGGCAAAAATGTTCAAATACTTTTGTCTTACTTAGTTTCAGTGACGCTCAGTTGTACGTGAATGGCACGTTTACTTGAAAAGACACTCAAAATAAATAATCTTCAAACGACTTCCATTTCCTGTCCTTTAACTGAATTGCCTCACCGCTTAAGCTTTAACTCCATAAAGTCAGAACTATTTTAACTGCAGTTCTTTTTGACTCAAACATCAGGTACATATGCAAATTACATCAATGTTTTTTTTTTTTTTTTCACAGCTCTTACCTTATTTCTGAAGTAACAGCAGTTGGAAAGAATTTGAAATCATGAAAGACAACTGAGGAAACTGTTGAGGAAATAATGTGTCCGACAGATATGACTTCTCTTTACAGCGACGCCCACAACTGACTCGTGTTTACAATTTTCCTGGAGTATGGTCTTTTAATGTCTATTGTCGATTCAACATGCAGTCCAGGCTTATCTCAGATTATTTAACCTAGATTCCATGGGACACCCTGGCGCAGTGCGCTCCATGAAAACATAACTAAATATAACCAGGTTGACAGTGAGTTACTTCATATTTGAGGTGGAGTTATAAACCACACCCATTAAACAAACAAGGAATGCAGCTTTCCAACACTAACTGTGTTTTAGCTGTCACTAGTTATCAAACTCCAGTTCATACGAACGCCTGTCTGCTCCCAAACATCTCCAACAGTGTTTAAAATATGAGAACCGAGACCAGCATGGATGTTCTTCATAACAACTTTTTTTCCCCTTCTTTTTCATTTAGTTTCTATTGAAGTCACCATTTTAAATGCAGACACATAACGTCCTTATGATCTCCTCAATCATGGCCCTTCATCCATAAAGTCCCCCTTTTGACATCATGTTTGAAAATGCCATCAGTTCCCAGCACAATGTAGTCCATCATTTGCATTTATGGTATCATAGTCAAACTAATGCATGATTAATAAAAGCCACTCCTAACTGAAGCCTCTCCCCTGCAGCTTTTTAAAACCACATTTTAATTAAAATGTAAAATGTTTTCTTTCTTCATTGCTATGTTTCCATAACCTGCACTGGTTTTTCTGCCACTGTGGCTTGGCTCTTACAGCAATGATACTCAGGATCTTCTGCTGAGCTCACTGTTAAAAAATGTCAGTCAATTAATTTGTGAATGAATTTGTCCTTGTCATAATCAGTTCCCCACTTCTGTTTAGTGGCACTCCACTTCAAAAACCTGACATTTCATTCTTGGACTGTTGTTTACCATCTGACTGCAGTGAATAGTTCAACATGTAAATCCAAGATGACTAGTAACTTGAGGACAGGGATGGTGTTCCTCCCTATTCTAATGTCCACTCTGTTGCTCTGTTTCTGAATGGCTAGCTAGCAGCTTCACTTTGGTTATATTTGGATATATTTCACTGATGCTATTTCATATATTTCATTTATATTTCACTCTATTCCCTTTATTCACTTATAGTTACTTATTCACTTATTCAGTCACTTTAATTTTAAAACTGTGCAATTTTAAAACTGTGTATATACTGTATATTTTGTGTATTTATTATCTTATTCTTATTGCTTGTTTATGCTCTGTCCTTATCTTCAACGTCATGCTGCTCAGATTGTATCCTAATTGCCCCTTGGGGATAAATAAAGTCTCTCTGATTCTGATATTTACCAAAGTGAGAAGCAGGGTTTCTCAGTCTTAAGAAAACTGCTATTCTTTAAACAAAATCACTAAAATAAATTCTTTCTTAACTAGGGATGAACCAAAAACAAGTTTCAGGTCCGAAAAAACCTGACAGCCAATGTCTTTTTGGGGGTTTTTTTCCCCACATTTTTGACAAGAAAACAAATGAATCTGTCCATCTAGTAGATTTTAGCTTGCTTTGATCAACTAAACTATTTTAGTAAATAATGTAATAATTATTTGAAATTTATCCTTTATTTTGAACTATGGCAAGCATTGATCAATCCCTTTGTTAAATCTGATGTCATTAGCCATTTCCCAGTCCAAATGCTCCTTCAATACTCCAAATCAATCAAACTCTGAGCCACCACACAGAAAGAAAGAAAGATCTTTTCAGCCGTAATAAAAATGATCACTGTGGCTGTTCTCCCAGATATTACAGAAAAGTTTACATTCAAGCATTATTAAAAAACAGGATTTACAAGATTCAGTCGATTTGGACGGTAACAGGAAGTTATCTCACTGGTTTCTATCTCAAGATGAGATACCATGTTATAACCAAAGTATGTCTAAAATACTAAACAGAAAACACATTAGCTGTGACGTTTGACGGGTTAGTCAAGTTGGGCTAGCTTACATATATTGATGACACCTGGTAGCTAGCTATATAGCTATGTTTAGGCTAATATAAATACATTAGCACAGGGAAGATAAGAAGGTTTTTTCCCAAAAGCTTGTATTAGCTGTCTCCAATGGGCAGAGACAAAGGCCATCATGTGGAAAACTTCAGCCAAGTAATGATCCAACCTCAACACCAGGTTGATCACTAATATGTTTCTATGGTGGGCTGTGCTGCAAATGAAAAGCAGATGAATAATAAAAACCAAAAGAGACAAAGAATAATGTATGTAGCACCAAATCAGAACAACACTCCCGTCAAGGTACTTTCTACTGTAAGGTAGAGACCCTGCAGTTCTGGAGAAAACTGGCAACAATCAGTCACTCCCCTATGAGCAAGTACTTTGCTACAGTGGTGAGGAAAAACTCCCTTTTAGCAGGAAGAAACGTCCTGTAGAACCAGCCTAACCACCATCAGTTGGGGGTTAGGGGAAGGTAAAAAGGAAAAAAGAGAAGAGAAAAACAATAGCATAGCAAAACCGCCAAAAATATACGGAAGAAGCAAAAAGACACTTCCACGTACTTCCACTGTGCAGTAACAGCTGTTACGTGAAATATCTGGGAGGAAAGAAATTCCACCAACTGACTTGTTGTGTCAGTGGCATCCTGTTACAGTAACACACTCAAATTCAGTGAGCACTTTAGAACAACAATTTATCTGACAAATGTTTGGAAAAGGCAGAGTGCAATATTTTTGTCCATACAGCCTACCTGCCAATACATGTTGTAGAGCTGAATCTAGATGTACACATACATTTACAAATTCTACTCAAATTTCATTTTTTTAGACAGTCTACCCAAAAATCTTCCCAAGGACTGTCAGTCAACTGCACATCTAACCTTGGATGGAAATCACAGTGTCACCAAAATAAAGGTCAGAGAAAGATAAACACACACACACATTAAAATAAATTAAAACTGAATAAAATACGAGTGCTCTATGGACTATCCTTCAGCTATATGACAGAGTTTGATATACCCAAATAGACACTGAAATACAAAATAGTTGCATTTAAAACTCATACTATCTTCAGGTTACTGCTTTTCATATGTCCTTTAATTTGCTGTAGATCAACTCTTTAGAATATATAATGTAATATTCATGTAATTACGTCTCAACACATAATACGACGTGAGTCATGAGTACATCTGTCTGAGTCTAATCTGCTAGTATACAAATGTAAAAATACGTGTGATACTATTTGTTCATTTCAATACTGGATTAAAGAGCTGGTACACAGCGTATGTTGCTCCTTGATTTCACGGTTACCTTTTGTCTCTGTCTATATTCCAGCTGTAAATCTTAAGTGTCCTTTGTCAGTAAGTCAAGTCGTTTATCTGCAGAATACTGATGAGGTCAAAACCCAAATACAAAAGAGGGAAATGGCATTTGTTTTAATTTAACAGGTTTAAAAATAAAACCGCCTTGTATCTTTACCCCTGCCAAAAGTAAAAGATGGTCCTGATGTTTTAAATAAACCGCAGACTTGCCGTCCGAGAACTAAAGAAAAAGGATAATTTTCAGACCCTTTGAAAACGTTGTTTGCTGTCTGACTCAGCCTGCAAAGGAGTGATAGGGAGTGTTGAGTTCTTGCTAAGTGTTGCACAGCAGATGAGACACAGTGGATGGCCAGCTGCGTTTTTATTTTTATATTTATTTTTTTAATATCCTTCATTACTAGAGCCTGGTCAAATGTGGGCCAAGCCACTTGAGCCCTTCCATCACACGGCATAGCCATAGCTGATCCTTATAGGGTCAGCTGACCCAAATTGCAAACTTCTCTGGTATCTAATCAGGAAGCGTTATTTAGATTCTGGTTTTAAGATACAGGCTTTAAGTCCATCTCTTTAAACTGGCTTTCATTCTAACTCTAACTGATAGACAATATAAATCTGTTTTAGATGCAAAAAAACTTGTTTTCATACCAAAATAAATGATTAATGTTTCGAACTTCCCCCAAACTGCAGGAAGTGGCTGGCTCTGAGCTCTGGGTTAACTTAAGTCACTTTTCCTTTGTTAGCTCTTTTAAAACAACCACGTTTAAGCGTCGGATTAGGTTTGTTGCTACAGACGGTTTACATTGGTGACTCTGTCTTTGCTCACAGTGAGGATCTTCCACAATAACGTAACCCCAGCGTGTGACTGTGAGTGTGGAAATCGGCCGATTGTGACCAATGCATCTCATTTCTCAGTCTACTGTGACATTAAACAGACTCTCATTGGATGTTTCAAAGCTGATTGGATTAAAAAAAAGTGATTTGAAAAAACGGATTATTTTCATGTGAACTGAACCTTTATTGCATACAATGTAGACATGCAGTAAAAATTTAGTCATCTGCTCTTTAAATAGCTTTGGGTATGAGTAACTGAGGATTGAGCAGCCTTTGGACTTTGACCTGGACTCCTGACCTTTTGGGAAATAAAGCTTTGACAGCCGGAAGCCGCCGTAGCTCTAAATATTATGTGAGAACGTCGCACTTCCCCTCTGAGTGAGTGAGGGACACAGAAAGTGTTATCCACTTCTGTTAATTGTGCTATCTGGAAACTATCACCGCTGTATTTACCTCTCACAGTAATAATGCCCTGCACATGTTCTCTTCCCTTGGACTCTTTTCGAGGACTTGGTTCAGACGCCACTGTAATAAATTATAAGGGGGGTTGAAAATTAGACCTTATTAAAGTTTCATAGTCTGGTGGTCAGAGCGAACACCCTGATGGAGGAGGTTAGCCTTTTTTTTTTTCTCTCCATCTCAGCATTTAACAGATATCCCCCAAGTATGCACGGTCTTCAGTGCCCAAAAAGGCTCAGACAGCTCGACGTGACGAAGTGGATAAAAAACCCCGTTAATTGAACTGGATCGATGGAAAGTCCCTGGCCTTGCCTCTTGGCAGGTCTACAGAGGGATTTCCTAAACTTGATTTTTATGGAGACTAATACAGCATGCACTACTGACCCTTTTGCTGACACTGTACCTGCAGGAATGCCACACAAAAACCAGGCAAGTGGACAACATTCATTCTTAGGGGAAGAAATAATGGTAGAATTAAAACAAGTCGTTCCCTGGTACGCGGGGTGGGGAAAGAGGGGCTTCTGGAAAGTATCTGACAGAGAGGAGATGCATGATGTTGGGACAAAGGTGCGTGGAGAAAATGATTGATGGCTAGATGGGTACTCGTCAAGGCGGCTGGGGAAGAAAGGTGGATGTAATGGAGGGGAAAGGAGGGCGGGGAAGGCTAAATGAATAATGAGGATGTGGGGGGACCGATGAGACGTGTAGGGCTGCCTACCTCCTCCTCATCATGCTGCTGCTGCTGCCGCTGCGGTGGCTGATGGGGCTGCGGTCGGCTGAAGGAGCGCGGGGACCCCGCTGTCTGCACCGCCATCACCGCCTCTCAGGACTGGAAACAACCTGGGCTTTAGTTCCCTTCCCCCTTTTTTTTCTAATCGCACTGACACCTTGGATGCGTAAGGTCCCTCCTCCTCGTCCTCATCCCCACAAGCTCAACAAATCTGCAGGTTTTGGTTCTCCTCCTGCTGCAACTCCCCCTCTCCTTCCTCTCCTGTCTTGCTCCTTGTGCCCGCTCTACACTGCTCCCCTCTACTTCATATACGTATCCCCACGCTCCCTCCCGCCCTCACCTTTCTGTTTTTTGCGTTGTTTTCTGATTTTATCCAAGTTTGGCCCGCTGCTCGGATGTGTTATTTCATGTCAAAATGAAAGCAAAAACACCACAGCATCCCCGCCCCGCACGGCTACCGAGGAGCCCGCTGAAAAGGACGGAGAGTAGAAGCGACGGAGCAGCAGGAGTGCGGCTGGGACTTCACGATGCTCGGCAAGCTGGTGTTAGGCAGAAGGGGAGTAAAAAAAAAGAGCACAATAGGAAAAAATATACATCATCTTCCATATATAAGTCCAATCACAGTCAAAACATGTTCCCCGAGTCCTGGAGTGGGAAACAGAAACAACAACTCATCTACCTTCACCTCCCTGCTTCGGTTTTTCAGTCTTCTTGTTTTTTTCTTCTCCTGTGTTCCTTCTCGGAGCTACCCCAGCCGGATTCCTCAGCCGGGCGAGGACCTACTGGCCCGGGGAAGCTGGCTGTCAGACACCGCTACACTGACACAACTCTCCCACGTCACCGCATTCTTAGCGGAGCATCTCACGTGACCCACTTAGTCGCTCATGCTACCTTCAAGGGTCGTGGGTGAAAAATGTTCTCCCTGTGTT
>VURO01006441.1:8002-35602 GCA_015108175.1 Pelvicachromis taeniatus
ATTTTTTATTTATTTTTTCTTTTTTTTTTTTTTTGTATTGTAGTTATATCTTCTTTCACCTTCATTGTGTGTATGGGTGGGCGAAACCCTGGGTTAACTTAGGACGTTAACACCAGCTTTGTGTTAGAGGGATTGTGTATCGCACGTTTTTTGAAAACAAACTGACAATGTTATGATTTGCAAATGCGCTAGTTCTATAATTATGACCGTCAAAGTCTGATATTTGTAGCAAAATGTACCCTTTTTTTCTAGTTTTCCTGAGTTGTTTTAAACTAATGCAAAAATATAGCGAGCATTATTTTACCCAATTCAGAGCAAACAAGATAGTGTTGTAACTATCTTGTTTGCTCTGAATTGGGTAAACAACTCAGGAAAACTAGAAAAAAAAGGGTACATTTTGCTACAAATATCAGACTTTGACGGTCATAATTATAGAACTAGCGCATTTACAAATCATAACATTGTCAGTTTGTTTTCACTTTAACAATAATATACAGTATCTACTGTGGAGACTGTCTCCACAGTAGATACTGTATATTATTGTGCAGGAAGCGCAATGATTTAACAATAATGGCTATCAAATGCAAAACCACATAGACACAAAGGATGTGTAATGAGAGAGTGGCTTGGCTCTAGTGTCATGGTAGCCATCACAGCCATCCTGAATATAATAGTCTTTATTATATAAGACCTCTAAATAAAATGTGCCCATCATCAAAGAGCCAAAGCTAGTTCATTTATTTTACTAGCTCCAACTCTCCAGTACACCAGAAGAGGGTGCCAGTAGGTCATAAAGCATTTGAGGCAGAAACGACCAGGAAACGTGAACGTTATATTTAGAACTCGTGAAATAAAAGAAGACAAAAGGGCATCGTAGCCCTCAGCGGAAGTAGCTTAGGCTGTTTGTTAGCATGTAAAAGCGTTACGTTAAATGCCTGCCGTTAACGTTTCCTCCATGTGAAGCACGGGACCTGCGTGCTCAGCTGGATTGGTCCGTCAAAACATCGGTTATCAGTCTGTTACAGTCGCTTACTCTCAAACAGCTAGCTAGCTGTCGCAGGGAAGAAGCTACTCACACAGCAGACGAGGAAGGAGAGGGAACCTTACATTTCTTACTTGTAGGCCTAAATAACACGCCGAGGTAAGGTTTTTGTTTTTTAAATCACATAGCACATATACAATTTTCTTTTTTTAAATGATTGCTTCCTGCATCTTTGCCAGCGGCTGTAGCATGAACGTTACTGGGACGTACTAGCATCACTGACTCCTTCATCCACAACATCTGTATCGTGCCAGATGAGGCAGCTGCTAACGTTAGCTGAGCTGGTTGGCTTAGAAGCTCAGAGCTAAGTTAGCTTAGACTTCAGACGGCGGTGACTTTGTGAACGCCGAAAGAACAACGGAGCAGCTTAACCGCTTTGACATTTACAGTCGATGTAGCAGCTCTTATTTGTGGGTGTAAGTACCACGAAACCCGGTGGTGGTAGCTGCATGTGTTATTGTTTATCGGTTATCCCGAAGATTGTTTGTGTAATTGCAGAGACAACGAGTCTCGGTTTAGTCTCAAATCGTCATGTTGTGCTCTGGTAACATCTAATGTTATCACTTTTGGGAAGTTGCGTTGACATGTTCTTGAGGAGAGAAAGCCTCTGTTGGCACACAGAGTCCTCGATGTTATGTATTTTATTTATCATTATGTTATTTCTTGTTTACTTGTATACAAGCAATTTTAGTTTTTCAGAAAACAATTTAAAGTATATATATTTGACACATTTAACGCCTGGCATCACTCTGCGAGAATAAATTGAACTTTAACTTTGCTATAGTAACCTTAGTGGTTATTTTATAAGGTTAGCCGTAACCTTTCAGTAGATACAGATTAGAATTGTTTTTAAAAAGAGCAAAAGCATTTAATGTGTTGTACATTTATTGTAGCAAATGTACCATATTATTTTTATTATTATTATGTTTATTCTTGGAATTCTTTATTTTCATTCTGCAATGTATGTTTATTTCTGTTTTGAAAAGCTGGTAACAGAACTAATATATAATATAATGAACAATATGTGCACAGATTATTTTAAGTTAGTCCAATAGAGAGGTAAAGAGAGATAACGTGAACACATTAAATAATAAATAAATAACTTACAGTAAAAAAAAAACAGTAATAAGAAAATTAAAATCCAATTTTATAGGTTTAACATATTTCACTCACATTAATCTCAGTTTTCTTAATTCTTTCCACGGTATAAATACCTCTCACTGTCCCTGTCCTCTCTGTGGGGGGTTCGGGAGGGAGATTTGTTTCATTGTAACATAGGACATGACTGATACATATCATCACAAATTCTGTGTGGCGTTTGCATGACTTCCCCTCCATCAATCCTCTGGAGGGCTGTTAAAAGGGAGATGTTTTGCTCCAACATTGCGAAGTGCTTTCTTATTGAGGACCCTCAGATTGCTCAGATCAGGTTTCTCTCTGTTGGACTGTCTTTATCTTGCGATACAAAGCAGTTTACTGTATAAATAAAATTTAAATAAATAACTCCAATTTAATGTCTGTCTCACCAAACAAGATTTTCAGATTCTCCCTAAATTGTGCTGTGATTATGTGGCAACACTGCAGCTAGGTTGATCAAGGACAATAATTCCTCCATTTACAGCAGCTTATCTGTTGCACGGTGCCGTGGATCGCTGACAGTCTGACCCTGTTGATCTTTTAATGAAACTGAGGATCCTCCTCTGCTCCAGATGGCCCTGTGTTGTACTGGTATTTCCATAACACAGTCCCTGTGTTGTTATTAATGCTCTACATGGCTTGGACCCCCCGCAAGTTGTGATAAGTCCTGTCTCCCCCTCCCATCCTCTCCTGCTCAGATAGTGATGGGCAGGTCACATGATTTTTGTTATGGTAAAAGGCACAGTATGGCATCTGGAGCTAGGCAGCATCTGTTGGTGTTTCTCGAGGCTCAAATCCGACTCCTTGTTCTTCGTCGTGCTGCTGTGATCCGCAGGGATCAGGGAAGTTTAGGGCTTTAGCCAACAGTTTAGTCATTAATGATGCAGTGTTTTTGTAGAAAAATGAAATTGGAGTCTGTGCCGTTCTCTTGTATCACTGAAACTTGGTGACCTTTGAGGTAGCGTATTTGTCTTTAGTGCGAGGGAATTGGGAGTTTGCAGTTTCAAATATTACTTTATCAAATAGTGGATGTGAAATATTGTCTCCAACCAACTCATCATGATTTCAGCATGCAAGTACAACTCCTGCTGAAAACCCAGACCTTCTAGGTGGGAAATGAGATTTGCAGTAATATTGTCTTGTCTGACTAACAGTTATAATGTCAAATTAGGAGTTTATGCCATCATCAGTTATGATAATGCATAAACACCTTTTTGTTTTTATGGAAACAGGCTTTGTTTCGTGTCATCTATATATCTGAATTCAAAGTAGGCTAAACTGTGAAAGTTTTCACTCACTTCTAGTTGGAATACCTTTTTTTTTAAAATGAATTAAAACCAACCAAAAAATGTCTGCTTTTAATAACATTTCAGAGGTCATGAAAGCCAGAGGAGTTAAATTGGCCTTGAGAAAGAAGCAAATAAGCAACATTTATCCTCTACAGCAAAACTGAAATGAAAAATTTTAGTTTTTGATTATTTTTTTTTTAACATAACAGTTAAAAAGAATATATAAAAAATCAAGGGTGGTAAACATTTTTTTAAAAGGGCAATTTAAGTGGCAAAAGAGTCTAGGCAGTGAAAACACCCAGCAATTTCAGCTCCTTCTTATTAAACTGTTATTGTGTAATGTGCTGCAATTCTTTTCCTCTTTTGTCAGTTTACATCACAGTAGTACTGTATATATAGGTTGGCAGTGAAAGAAGAGAGCCCACCTGGAGTGGGTGTTTCTTCCCACACATGGTTCTCGCTCTGAGCTTGGCTGGATCTCCCACTGTCTTGCTTGCCTTATGGCTCCCTTTGTTTTTTTTTTTCTCTGTATCTGTGAGGTTTACTCAGCTCCCACACACCGACAGTGCCACAATCCTGTCAAAACCATGACACATATATAGGGGATCTGTCTGTTTCTTTTTCCTCTTCTCTTTTCTCCTGTCTCCATTTCTCTGTCACGTAATAGCAAACAATAAACTGAGCGAATTTCAAGATGGAAATGACCCTCTTTTAATTATGCAAGAAATTGTTTTGGTTAGATGCTTCACAGATAAAAATGAACCACCATACTGTTGTGTGCCCGACGTCAAAAGCAGACTGAACCCTTGCTTTTATAGATGCATTGTATCTGTAGTTTGCGATACTAGACGCGTTTGCCTGAATTAATTATCACCTAACAGAACGTGTGGGAAAATTTCCGCACCATGGATATTTCTTATGGAAGGAGTCCTATCTGCTTATGTTTTAGAGCCAGTGAACAGTGTCCCTGATTGTTTATCCCACACCTTTTCATTACACCCACAAGCTGGGTCGTGCTGCTCAGCCTCTGTGGATAATTGAACCTTACATGTAAATTTTACCATGCTTTGTCACAGGATTTATGCCAGCTCTAAATTATTCTTGGCTGAAAAGAAACAGTCAACCTCTGTTTTTCTTAATTTTGGCTCTCAGTTTACAGTTTAAAGTTGTATATCCCCAGTTCAAAAACAGGGGAAAGTGTGCACCTTTCAGTGAAGTTGGTTTACTGTGCATTAAGCTAAAATTATTAATAGTGGATTTGAAGTTTAGTAGTTTGTTAAATCTGGCTTCACCCAAATCATGGGTGAAGTGTAAGACTAATGTGCAACCTCATTTCTAGTACAAACACTTTTACAAACACAGAATATTGCTACTGCTTTAATTAATATTTGCTGATGATGAGATAATGTGTAGATGTATTGCTTTACACCTCAATAAAGATAAACAGGATATTTGTGTACGATGTGATATTAGTTTGTATACATTTATAAATATATTTAACCCCCCCAAAAAATATGTGTACTTCAAGGTAGTGAAAATATCTTGAAAGTACACTGGTTTTGAATCTTAACAAGTGATCAGAGAAATAAGATTTTGTGGTAAGGGGCCTGCTGAAGTTTCACTGGTGAATCCACATTAATCTATTAAACCGTGATTCGTTTGCATGATTGCAGACATAACTGTAGATTAGAGGTTACAAGGTTCAGACTACAACTTCTGGGATGGTGCAAGAACAGACTATCTGCAGCATACGTCAGGAAGAGATGGTCATAGTAAATAAGAAAATAACAGAGTAGTTGTAAGGGTGTGAAGTATTGATCACATGCACTTTCTTATTTTTCAGTTTTTGCTATAGATTAGGAGACATTCCCCATACACTCTCATCTGATGGAGCAGTGGTTGGCAGTCTTTGTGAAGAGGCACCATGTTTCCTTGTCATGTAACCCCCTGGCCATCTGCTGAGGCTCCAGCCTCTTGCAGCAGTCATGCAAATCCAATGCAACCCTCTCAACCCTTGCCTGATCTACTGTGCAGCTGCCCTGCCCCACCTTTAAACACCCACTCTGAGACACCCTCGCCGGATCCAATGGAGTCACTAATTGTCGTAACAGAGTATGAACCCAGCCGACCGCCTGGAGAGGCTGGGGAGGAAGAGGTAAGAACAGCAAAGACAAGGGTTCATACTGCTCATGTTGGTGTCTACTGTAAGGTTCAACAGGATTTTTCATATAACAATCTGTGTGTAGTAGAACCATAAGTACATCAAGGTGCAGGTGAATAGCTGATGTGAAGTAGATGATTAGTAAATAAGAGAAGTATAAACCATTCAAATGCATCTCATGTCAGGTAGAAGAAATGGACAGTTCAGAGACCCCGGAGCCAGCTTCCTCTGTGGCAGCACCTTTCCGGACTCCATCCTGTGACCTTCTGTCCCATACAGTTGGTCGGCCAGAAGCTCTACTACCCGGAAGCCAAGAGCAAAGGGGAAGGTTAAACTTTTCAGACAGGAAACTCTCTCTGCAGGAGCGTTCACAAACGTCGACCTCACCCTGTAGCTCACCAGGACTTAATGGGCGCTATATTTATCCATCATTACCATACTCCCCCATCACATCACCTCATTCCTCTCCACGCCTGCCCCGCCGGCCCACTGTGGAGTCCCACAGTGTCTCCATCACAGACCTCCAGGTATGATTAAGCCTTAAAGCACCTTGAGGTGACGGTTGTTGTGATTTGGCGCTATACAAATACAATAAAATTGAATTGAATTAAAGCTCATTTATTTTCAGTTTTAATGGTATAAGGATTTTGTAGCTTGCAATGTGTCTCCGCTTTTATTAAATCAAGAAAAAATAGTTGAAACAAACTAATCATGCTATATAATAAATGTTAGCCATATTGGTAGCAGTAGTTTAATATCTACCATGAGTGCTAAGTCAATATGAGTTATAATGAGGTTGCAGCATAGGAAATAATAATTTGGTTATTATGTAATTTTTGCACCATCTGACTTGTTGTATTCCCTTCAGCACTGTGTATTGCATAAACCATTACACATGGATAACATAACTAATGACAGAGAGCGAGGCACTAAAGTGCCCCACACATGTTAGTGTGTCATAATACCACAGTTGTCTGAAAGTAAGAATTACATGTGCATTTGTCTTAAAGTTGGCAGCAAAGTGATAAAGAGCAAGCTTTGTGGACACAAAGGTAAGGTTTTATAGCCTAAGTAGATGTAGCTCTGTAGCTGTTACATGTAGTTGTAGTTAGGATTTTACAGAACAGCAGGCTGAAGAGACTTTTTGCTTTCTCAGAATTACATATTGAAAGTGATAAAGGTTCATTAGGTGAAATATTTAGAGATATCCTGCAGATATGTCTTGCAGTCTAGAGAGGAGCAGTCAAATAAATGACATTTAGAAATGTATTTTAATGATGTGTGGGACAGCCTTTGGAATGGGAGCCAAGACTGTAATATCAATAAGCTCCAACTTTATTAGCTCTGCCCTTCGTATTGAAGAAAATGTATTTAATTTTTTCCTGTTCTTACTCCGGAATAGCTTTTTTCTCTCACAGCCTTTGTACTACTGAGCTGTCTCCTTGACACTCTTCAAAATATCCTAGCACTAACACATACCAAGTTCTTAATGAGAATGGCGAAGAGAAGTAAGTATCACGAAGAGCAGTACAACTGCTTAAGTCTTGACGATACCTACATGGGAACTACATGATGTCAGATTAACCCTTTCATTTATCATTCTACTTTAGCAATGTATTTGACTGAAAAACAGTGCCTTTGGTACCAGAGCCTTCACACATCTGCTCATCTCTGTTGTTCAAAACAAAAAACACAAATGTTTATGTTTGCAGCTTGATTATAATTTAACTGTGATTCTGTAATTGTATATTGGTACTTTAAGGTGTCCTTGGGAGTTTTGAAAACACAGTTTTCAAATATATATACATTTTTCTTTGTGATTTATCCATTCTTGCCTTTGACGAGTCCTTTTGATTACACATTGAATTTATTATTGATTAGAAGTGAAAGTTGATTTAAACTGGATTGCATAAAAAAAAAAGAGTAATTGTCCTGATTTAGAGGACAACAAAACAGTGGCTGGTAAGAAGAAATGTATTAAAAAATGTTCATGGAGAGAAAATGTTAAAGGTAGATTTGAGGTTCAAGACAACATTCAGGCAGATTTTGTTGGAAGACTCATGTTGATGTGATGATTGTTTTCTTTTTTCCCCTGTCTTGCTCTCTCTTAAAGGACTGTGTTCAACTCAACCAGTACAAGCTGAAAGATGAGATTGGAAAGGTACTATGAGAGACAGCTCACTGATTGCTCCCTTTCACTGACTCTTCCATTTTCTCCTCCCGTCCGCCTACTGCATGTCTGTCAATGAGCACACATCATCAAGGACACGCAGTAACAGTCTCTGATATCCTCCTTCCCAGCTGTCCTCATTTCCCAAACTCTGTGTAAACCACGAGGCCATGGGAGAGTTGGAAGATGGATGAGAGGCTGGTATAAATAGCGCTCTCTAAGGGTTGTGCAAGGTTTAGTGGCTTGTGTGTTTGAGTGAGTGGGTGTGCGTGCCTATATGAATGTTTTAGATTGTAGGCATTGTTAAGGCAGAATGTGTGTATTTCTGGATCTAGTTAGACATTTTAATGTGTGCGCTTTTGGAGACAATTAAAGCCTTTTGGAATTGTTGCAGAGACTTGTGTTATCAGTTTATCTCTGGGACTGTAGGATGAGCTGTGTGCTGTTTCTCCAATCTGCAATCTGCTCCCCTAGCAGGAACCGGCACTGCCCTCTCTCTCTCTCTGTTTGTTTTTGTTCGTACACACAGGCTTGTAATTAGGCCTACTTTTTATCCTGAATTTCCTGTGTGTGGGCAGGGAAGCTTGATAGCATAAACCAGATCCAGTTTCCTTAATTAGCCTGAAATCAAAAATGAAAGAGAGAGGGGAGCAATGATTTGAATTTCTCTGTTCTCACTTTGAAGCAGCTGCTAATCATTCAGTGTATGCTGTCAGCCCACTCAATTCCCCTGTGTGTTTATGTTTGTGTATTTATTCCTATTCCTTGTGTATCTATGTATTCCTAAAGTTTGCGTTACACTTTTAGGAACTAACTGCTTAACATATCTTTTAGATTTTTCGCTCAGTTTTTCTTTTTTGCTCGTTTCCGGACAGGGCTCCTATGGTGTCGTCAAGTTGGCTTACAATGAGGATGACAACACATACTATGTGAGTTTGAAATGCACACACGAGTCCAGATGGGATTTATTTCCTTCTCACAGGCCAGACTGGTTAATTTTGCAATAGTCAACCCCTCTTGTAATATTTACTGGTGAGATTCGATGTGAAGCCTCTGCGTGTGAAGATGTCTCCAGATGATTGAGCTCATTGACTAATGTAATAACGCATCATTTCAAGCTTTTGTGTTTTTGCCGTTCTTGATTATTGAGCAGTTCTCATTAAGCTGCATGATAGCGATTGACAATGACACAGGGATTATTTTAATATTCTTCCCCAGTGACAAATGCCACGTGTCTCATTTAGTGATTATATCTATGCCATAATAACTGAAGGCATTGAAGCTATTAAAGACCAGGGACAATATTCACCAAACAATGCTGCTGTTACACACCATGCTTTCTCTTCAAGTCTGATATGAATTCCTGTCAACTTTGGCAATTTTTGAAGACAATCTGGTGGAGAGAGAGACATTGGTCAGCAAGATCCAGCTAGACCAGGGATATTTAATTGAATTTAATTAAGTACAAAATGTTAGAGAAACTTTCCTCAAACAAAAGTCCAGAATATCTTCAAGTTCCACAGGCATTATAATTTAGTGCAATATTTGTTGAAGTTGCCCAACAGCTGTATCAGTGTTGTATCAGTCAAGAACTGACTCTCAAATAAAAAAAAGAAAGTACAATTCAACATTATGTCAACAATGTTTATGCAAGGGAAATCACAAGAAACTGTTGGTCTACTTCCACTGTGACAAGTGTTGGAATGCAAACATGGCTAAGAGACCCCAAAGCAGTAACAGACTCACTGCTGGTGGGAGACCTGCATGTATCTGAATCGCAGAGCATCTCTCAGCTGTTCTGCTCTTATCATCTGCCCAACTGATGTTGGGCTTTCTTCCCTTCCTCCGGGTCAGGGAGGTTGCGCTCTCAATCGCTTTCCGGTCATCTGCAGCACTTGACTCCACCCTGCCACCCAGACTTCTCGGTTAACCCCTGTCTGCTTCTCCAGACCAAATTTGATGTTTGAAAACACTGTATAGTGAATGGAGTTGGACTTTCTTTATGAAATGTAACCACTTAAATACCAAACTTCACAGACGGTGTAGTGCAGTTGAAATGCTATTTAATGTAAATGTGCAGAAATGTGTCTGTTATGGCTCATATTTCAATCATTTCATATAATGATTGAGGAAAGCTGTCTACATTGACAGCAGTGACAAACACACCCACAACTATTTTCAAGCTAAGGATTTTGTAGGTGTAGGGTGTAGGTGTAAGAAACCGGTAAACATGCTACTGTTTATCTTTTCTTTGGCTTTCTTGGCCACTGCTCTCTTTCTGTTTCTCTTAAACTTAAACCCTCTCTGTCCTGTAGGCGATGAAGGTGCTTTCCAAGAAGAGGCTGATGAGGCAGGCAGGTTTCCCACGTAAGTTTGGAGTCAGGGTCATATTTCTGTGTATGTTCTCAGTCATCCAGTTCATGGTAGTCTAAAGAGCTTGGAAAGAAATGCGACTGGACTTCTTTAAGTTTCTTGAAGACGTGTCACTTCTCATCCGAAAAGTTTCTTCAGTTCTCAAAACAAATGGTGGAGAGGCTCAGGTATTTAAATCCAAGTGCGAGTTCTCCCTTAAGAGGGTCGTTGACCCACTGTTGATCATGTGCCTTATCACATGAGCCAAGGTGTTAAAAAGCTTCTTGGATAAGAGATGAAACAACTTCAGAAAGTCAGTTTTCTTTCCAAGCTCCTTAGATTCAGGGCCATATGGTTAACACAGCAGAGAATCTGTAATGTCTGTCATGCTGCAGTGATAACAGCACATACCAATACTTAGGATTTGACTCTATCTTTATCCATCAGGGAGACCTCCTCCTCGTGGGGCAAGAGCTGCCCCCGAGGGGCCTGCCCAACCCAAAGGGCCACTGGAGCGAGTCTATCAAGAGATTGCCATCCTTAAAAAGCTTGACCACCCTAATGTAGTCAAACTGGTAGAAGTGAGTAATCTTGTAAAACGTGTGGATTTTTTCATTTGTTGTCTTCAACACTTCTCTCTTCAGCAGAATGGGGAAGAACTGTAAAAACTGACTGTAGACTGTAAATCTTTCTACTCTATGTATGCTTATTAGAAATTTCACTGAAGGTATATTTATATTTGCCTGATACAAAAGATCAATAGATGATCTATTGTGTATCTGTTTGTATGCTTTTTCTTCAATGTGGTGCCAGGTTTTGGATGACCCTGGTGAGGACCATCTGTACATGGGTATGTTGTTTCCAGACATCCAGCGTTCTGACCAGCACATCACATAATCATTATGCAATATGCATAAAGCAAGCTTTAAACAAAGACCATTTTTAACCTCATCTTTAAAAGATGTTTTTTTTTTAGTTTGTTTGTCCTCACTAACCTCCTTTGTTTTCTGTTACAGTGTTTGAGCTGGTGAAGCAAGGGTAAGCTAAGCCTCTTATATGGTAATGATTGTGACACTGGAATGAGCCCAAGCTCATTAGTTATGATTAGTAATTGAGTGTGTTTGTGTGTGTACCTGTGTATCCAGGGCTGTGATGGAGGTGCCGACCGATAAGCCTTTCAGCGAGGACCAGGCACGTTTTTACTTCCAGGATCTTCTCAGGGGGATTGAGTACTGTGAGTCTTCAAAACCTCCTGCTACTCTTCCATCTGCCCTGTGACTACATTAGTGTTTATTACGCATGTGTAGATATTTTTAATCTGACTTCCAATTGAATTAATTTTACTCAACAGATTTTATGTTGTTAAACCACCAAGAGCACTGTGTATGACATCAAAATGGCTCATTAAACAAGTTTACCTCCGTCATGCTGACCGTCACAGTTTTTCTAGTCTTGAAATGTTTTTTTTTCTTCAGTTTGTACAAAATAACGCACTTAGTGGACACTTTATTAGGTACACCTTACTAATACTTGCTTGGACTCCTTTGTACCTTTAGAACTAATCTTATTTTTCATGACATAGCTTCAACAAGATTCAAGATTCAAAGCATGTATTGTATTGTATTTCTGTACTTGTATTGTGTACAGAAGAAATAGCATTTCTCTGTGCAATGAAATTCTTCCTTTGCTGTCCATACACACAAATGCCAACTTTTAAATATGGAGAACAAGGCGATTAATAAAGGTGTGCGGGGGAAATCCAAATAGATTAGCAGTTTCTGAAATATTCAGATTAGCCCATCTGGCACCACCAACCACGCCAAGTTTTAACTCACTCAAATAGCCTTTCTTCTCCGGTCTCATTCTTTGGTTGGACCTTCAGCAGGTCATGTTGACCCTGTCTACATTACTGATCAGTACTGGGTTGCTGCCATTGGTTGATTAAATATTTGTGTTAACGAGCAGGTTATCAGGCATACCTAACAAAGTGGTTGGTGAGTGTATACTTGATAGATGTAGAGGCACCATTTTCAAAAGCTGAATATCCTTTTTATTATAGTTGGACAAAATTATCAGATTCAGTTTTTCATTTTCATTTTTCCTTTGTTATATAACTTTGTATATATTCATATGACATTGTCTCTGTGTTCTGGTAGCCCAGGTTTTCCTGACCAGGTGAGCTAATAATAGCACAAATGCAGCTTAGATCGTAGATTCTGAATATGTGTTACGGCATTTCTTTAATTCAGCCTTAACCTTTTTGGATAAAAATATCAGCCAGGGATGTTTTTGCCATGCTAATAGTTTTGTTTAAAAACTAGCTCATTACAGTGATGTTACTTAGTATCAGCATGTCCCCATAGAGATAAAAGTCTGCTAATGCTTGTACATTAGAATTATGATTGTGGTAAGAAGATGACGCGCTGATTGTATAATCAAGTGCTGTCCTCCTACAGCTCTTCCCTGCCATTTACACAAGGCATTCGTCTGAGCTGCTCTTGACTCTAGCAACACTCCACAAAGTTCATTTCACATCATTTCAGTGGCTCTTAATGCATATCAGTGCAAGCAGTGATGGATGCAGTCTGGAGTCAATCGGAAAGGAAAGTAGGCTTGTTTTAGTCTTGGTGCAGGTATATTAGTTAAAAAACACAGTTTAAATAATTAAACTCATTTTCACATCTTAATTAGGTACTCTGGACATAATTTATTATAATTTACCAAATGTCTACATAGCTGTCTAACTACACTACCAGAGAGTCTTCTTCATGAGTCCAAGCCAGCCTCTCAGTTTTTCACTATTAGAACTTCTTAATTCTGTCATAAATTGAATGCTACAAATGTGCCCCATTTGCTGTAATAAAGTTTGTTTGTTTGCTTTTTCTGTTAATAGTACATTACCAGAGGATCATACACAGAGACATCAAACCGTCTAACTTGTTGGTGGGCGAAGATGGACACATCAAGATTGCAGACTTTGGAGTTAGTAACCAGTTTGAGGGAGCTGATGCCCTGCTGACCAGCACAGTTGGAACTCCCGCTTTTCTTGCCCCTGAAACGCTCTCTGAGACCAGGAAGAACTTCTCTGGAAAGGTGAAGCAGCATTTGGCTAACTAGTGCCCTCTTGGGATGACTTTTGGAAATGCAAGAACTTCTGTTTTTTTTTTTTCCATTATAGTGTTCCTGCTTTCCAAACATTTATGAAATTTTGAATCTCAGCTACCCATTTCCACATCATATTAAACCTGTTTTGCTTTTCTGCTAAGGCTTTGGATGTTTGGGCCATGGGAGTGACGCTGTATTGCTTCGTCTTTGGAGAGGTGAGTGTGGGGAATGGTAAAAACTCTTAACATTTTTTTGAACTAATGATCCTGTTAAAATCAACAACTTTTTTTTGTATTCATAGTGTCCATTTATGGATGAGCGCATTCTCAGTCTTCATCAAAAAATCAAGACACAACCTGTGGTCTTACCAGAACAGTAAGTTCTGCCTTGCTCTTTTAACAAATGGCTTTTGCCAGTGTTTATTGTATATATAGCATATTTTTTAATTAAATACAGAATTTTGGCACTTTCTGAATAACATATTTACTCAGATGTTGTTGTCTTTTTGTTACAATAGTGCCGACATATCAGATGATCTCAAGGATTTGTTATTGAAAATGCTGGACAAGAATCCAGAGACCAGGATAACGATCCCACAGATTAAGGTAAACACACAGATAGCTGCTGTCATGTTTGTCGTGTTTAAATATCACACACACACAAAATGTCAAAGGATTATAATTCTTTTGTTTGGACATTACAGTATTTTATGTCATTAAATTCATAAATCAACTGTTTGCTCTATAAAGTATTATCTATAGCAGTTTACATATTTATAGATATGAATGAATAGCTTACATTGATCTAACAAATATAATTTTGCACTTAGATTCAGCCTTAGTAAATTTTTACTGTTGTGCCTCCAGAGTCACTATGACTAAGTTTACACATAATCTGATTACCCAAAGAACTCCTTTGTTTGCCTTGTGCCTGTGTCCAGGTACACCCATGGGTGACCAGGCACGGCGCTGAGCCACTCCCCCCTGAGGACGATAACTGCTGTATGCTTATTGAAGTAACTGAGGAGGAAGTGGAGAATTCTGTTAAACACATCCCCAGCCTGGCAACAGTGGTGAGTTTGTGAACTAATTTTTGTCTCACATAAACATTAAAAAAACATTACAGTCACACCAGACCCTAATTTGCTTTTCTCTTGGTGTCATAACAGGAAATAACACTTTTGGGTATCATTTATGGGCAACTCGGCTACAATGAAAGAGTAATAAAAAAGTACCACAGAGAATGAACGCTCCACCAGGAGCAAAAGTTTATATCTTTGCAAATTTGTATTATTATAAATGAGTATAATTAGTTATTACAAAAGAGTGTTTTGGCAACTTATGAAATAGAACCCAGCAATGTTGCAAAGAGTAGAGGTAGTGAAGGTAGATGAGTTTAAATACTTGGGGTCAACCATCTAAAGAGCAGGTGAAGGAGAACGGGCAGGCGGGGTGATGTGGGAGATAAATATCGTGGGGGATTTGTGACTGAAAGATAGCAGCAGGAGGGAAAGGGCAGGTTTATAAGACGTTAGTGAGACCTGCTGTGATGTATGGTTTGGAGAGTTAATGTCAAGATTTTCCTTAGGAGAGACCAGGAATAGGAATAAGCACATCAGAGGGACAGCTCAGGTTGAGTGGTTTGGAGACAGAGTTAGAGAAGAAAGGCTGGGATGGTTTGGACACATGCAGAGGAGGGATAGTTAATATATTGGGCAAAGGGTGTTAAAGATAGAGCTCAGGACCCCAGGGAAGGTTTATGGATGTAATGTAGGAGGACATGTAGAGCGTTGGTGTAACAGAAGAGGAAGCTAGGGATAGGGTGAGATGGAGGCAGATGAGCCGCTGTGGCGACCCCTAAGGGGAGCAGCCGAAAGACAAAGAAGAATTTCAGTCACATTACACCATCCCACAGCTGAGGCACTGCACCTACTCAGTTCCCCTTTCAACACTTTGAGCTACAGCAGATGGGTGACCCATTTAAAATAAATACATAAATAAATAAATTCTTTAGCTACATTAATTAATGTCGTTTAACATTTTTTGTTTGACTTTTAACTTAAAAGAAAGTTAGAAGTCACAAATGCAGAATACATCTGACCTTCAAATTTCATCAGATCTACCACGACATTGCCATCTGTTATCACAGCAGAAACATTTTATTAAATACACATTACATATTAATATATGGTGGTGTTTGATGAGTACTGCATACTGTTTTGTAGGACAATAACATCTAGTAGAAATCAATTCTATAGCAAACCTCTTGGTGCTGTATTGTCATTGTTAGGGTTCAAAAATGAAGGAAATCCTTCAAATGTTTAAAATTGAAGCTTTTCATCTTTACATTACTAAGCACTGTTTACTTTTTTTAAGATCCTGGTAAGAACTATGCTCAGGAAGCGATCCTTCGGAAACCCCTTTGACTGGGGCCGGAAAGAGGACCGCAGCAGTTTGTGTCCTCCAAGGCAAACCGTCACGTAAGCACTGTTTATAAAAACACTACAGTCTCTAAACTCTTTTTAAAAAGGCAAGCAGCAGAGCCAGCCAATGCTTGCAGAGTAGTTTGTCTGAAAGACTGTTGGTAGCCTGTTGTTATTTCTCTCCCCCCTTCTGCTGCCCTGTAGGAAAGGCAGAGCAGGCAGTGTGAGATACTGCTACATTCATTGTAACCAAAAAAGGTAAATAATGCTGGCATAGCTCTTGCCTGCTGTAATGCTGTTTAAGTGGTCGAGAGAATATTTTAAGACCCGCTGGCATGATATAAGAAGCTGTCTCCCAGTATGGTGGTGATGGTCAAATACGCCTGTGCATCACATTAGTTAACTAACCTGTGGTGGTTTGGGGGTGTTTGGAGAAGCCATGTTAGGGAATGTTGAGCTTTACTTAAGAACTTTCAGTACCTGCAAACCAATTTCCTTTCATAATCTGTGTCTGAGGGTGCTTTTGGTGTAGTATGAACTGTGTAGCAGGGAAAAACTGCAAATAAGTATGTCATTCAATTAGGTAGTCATATAGTGGAAGATAAATTAGGACGCACATAAGCTACTGAGTGTAAACAAAACTATGCGAACAGCAGGTGACCAGCTCAAACACAGAACAATGTTCTTTATCACAGAGGGTGGGGAATGTTTGTTCATTGGGGGTTTTCTTTCTGGGTTGACTCACAAAACAAATTAATAAAGCATTTTAAAAGTCAAGTAATAAAAAGCATTTTGTCCATACTCAGTTCATTATGGGCCAAGAGCATCCATTTATTTTCATGTGTTTTTACTTTCCCTTGCATGAAGCAGTCTTGACATTTAATAAAAGGACATGCCTGTAAATTAATGTCATCTTTACTTTTTTAATATATCATTTCCCCACTTTCACCAATTAAAAAAAAAAAAATCTTTCCTTGATTTTCTCTTTGGTTTCCTGGGTCTCTACTTCACCGTATCTGCTGTCGAAATGAACTCCGTGTACTCTGCCATGAAACAGTTAAATGGTTGCTTTCACTTAATAAACAGGGCTTAATAGTAGGTGATTATTTTCTCTGTTCAGTGAAATAGGAATGACAGTGAGCCGAAAGCACTGCTATAACTAACGCTGCCTCTCTGCTGTGTTACTTAGGAAACAGGAAAGCGGTGACGGGATGAGAAGTATAAACCTGCCCTACGTGGGAGAAGATGAGACTCTTTCCTGATGCGGGAGGTTTAATATGCACGCTGGCTTCTGGCTGCCTACAATCACACAGCACAAAAAACCCCTTTACTCACAGTTTTATACTTGCAGCCCACACATCATTTCTTGGGAGGTGGCAGACACTAACAAAAGGGAGGAAATAATGCTCTAAGGCACTTTGATGATCACTTTCTAAGCTTTTATTCTGTCCTCTGCTCTTACGCAGTTTAATTTAAGGTTATGTGACTTACAACTGTCACATGGAAACCATCCAAGGGTGAAGCATCCTCCTTTACTTTCAACCTTCGCCCCCTTTTGCCTGGCCCACTCCTTCTCCTACCCTGCATGCTCTTATAGTCCTAGCATGCTTTGTCTCAGGCTTCAGCTGTACAGTTGTGGGTTCTATCATAGTCTAGCCACTTGTGTTTCAGGTATACGGGACAAAGGAATAATCTGTTTTTGGAGGGGGTTTTTTGGGTGGGGGGTGGGATGGTTGTCCTCGCCATCACCACCACCATTTAAATAAGCAGTTTTCTTCAAAACGATTGTCTGGTTCACTCTGCTTCACGGTAGCAGTGCCCAGTTTGGTAACACGTTTTAGAGTGAAGTATCTATAGAATTTACCCAAAATGGGAAAAAAAAAAGGAGAGTGAAAAAATGTTTACTTCACCAAATGCATGTGTTTACTTTCCCAATGCAAACACTGTATAAGCTATTTCTAAACAGTTACATTCTTGTACAGGCATTACTTTTTTTTCTCATTTACTACAATCAGTAGCTTTCAGAAAGCTTTAATACAGTTGTTATAGTGCTTTGTGAAAAATAACATCCATTGCTGCATACAAGAGGGCATAAAAAAGTCATCCTTCCCCTTTCCTTCTTTTAAAGATCTAGTGTGTCTGGTGAATCTTTTTAAAATGTACAATTATGTGATTTTTAGGTGTTTGCTAAATCCTGCGTGAAGGTGAAGGCGTGAATCTACCTGATGCGTTTGGGGGAAAACACAATGTGTTACTTCAAAATGATTCTGTAGGTTAAACGTGTTGTTGAAGCTGTAAATCGGTCTGTTTAGACAATAGTGGGCTTTGTGGTCGGATACTGAGCGTCACATGATTTCACTGTGTTCACGTATTTGTTTCACTTCTCCAAGTTTAGACAAGTTTCATTTGTCTGTATGCAGACAAATGAAACAGAAAAACACAATTGAACCTCAAGCTTAAAAAAAAAACCAACAACAAAAAACTTGTGAATGTTTTTACTAGTTTTATTTGTTTTTGTATTGTTGGAGGTACGGATATTATGTTAAAACTGCACATTTCAGAGCACCAAAAAAAAGTTGTTTTGTAAACTATGATAAATTTAAAAATAGATAAATAAATAATGTTGATCTATTAGAAACGGCTGCTGAAGTGGGTTTAAAGTGGGAGCATAGTGCAAATGCAGACTTTTTGTACAAATCTATGCATGACATATCTGTAGAAGTGTTGAACTTAAAAACATTTCTCACGTTTGGTCTGGGCTGTAGACAAATCTGCTAATATTTCAACTTAAAGTAGGTTTGCTTTTTATTTATTGATGAGCTTCATTTTCGGTCTAAAGCAGTTTTACCCCTCAGCAGTGACAGGCTGATGGGGGATTGTCGTCACCCTGCCAGGACGCTCAAGTTTATTAATGCGATAACTTGAGAATGAAGCGACGTAGGAGTTTCATATTGATACCATAGGTGTAGCTACTAAACAACCTTTAAGGGGTTTAAATCTCAGCGATCTTGACATCAAGGTTAGAGGTCAAGTTTTCTGAAAATCTCATAAATGTGATAACTCGAGAACAAGGTGACGCAGGATTTTGAAATTCAGACCACAGGTGCATCTAGTAGGAGGCTGAGGGGTACCACTGGCCACTACCAGGATTTCTTTTTCCTCCCGTACTTTTGTACATTTTGTTGAGCCGTCATTGGTTTCCCTCATCAGTGTGTCTTTAGTTAACATATTAACATGATATTGAAAGTAGTTGTTACATTCAATGCTTCCACACACTAATTACTTCAGCACTAACGTGTTGAATGTATGAGAAAGGGACTGGAATTTTTTTGTACTTTCTTCTTGCATGTCACTCTGAACTGTACTGTATGTCTGTTTTTTAAGATGAGTACTATGCACATGGTGTAACTTTATGGTGCAACGGTACGCCCTGTCAGATACCTGTCATGTACAGTGCCCACACCCACTGAGCTGAATCTAGAGGGCTGTATGTGGTTAACTGATGCTTATTTATTTTTGCTCATGTATCTTAGCGCGTAGGGACATTTCCAATAAAGTTAAAATGAGTTTCGAAGTGTAATTTTGGTGAAGATATCCAACCAATTAATAGCATTTATCTTCAGTTTGCTCTGTATTGTGGACTGTTACCACATAGTTGTAACATAGTGCACCTACTGGAAGTTGCTGTTGACTGTCAGATTTATTTGTTGTCATGAACATAAGAAGACAGGTGCATTCCCTTTGGTGTGAATACTTTCCATAACCAACAAGAGTAAAGTGAGCTACTGTTTGAGTGTGAATGTGGGGTGCAAGCCACAAAAACAACTGTATGATAAATATTTTATACAGTATTTAAACTTGTAGTTGGTTTCAATAGACCTGCCCATTGTTGCCAGAACGGTCAGGCTAAGTGATTAACCTTTATTGTTCACTCAATTTTGCATTCTGTAGAGTAATCAATTTTATTAAGAGCTTTCGGGAGGGGGCGGGCTCTTTTCCTCCTAAATGCATGCTAACTACTGAACACATAACCACTGTATTGTCATAGCATGAGAGGTCCTTGACATCAAATGGGACCTTTAAAGTAAATATTCTCTGCATACCTGTACCTTGTTCATAATTTGAATAAAGTATAATTGCCTTTCTGTAATGTTGTGGAGTTATTGATGCAGTTGCAGAGGTAGACCACTAGTCTGTGCTGTGCACCACAACATACTGTAATTCTTGAGCGGCTCAACATTGTGCTCTTTGTGTGTGTGTGTGTGTGTAATGCACAGTAGCAGCAACATTTCTGCATCTAGCATATCCTTACAAACACTTAAAGAGTGTGTGCATTGAAACTGTTTTACATAAATAATTGCTATAGTGCCTTAATTCAACAATTCATGTATATACACATTTCATGTGCTCAGCATGCTCATGGACGTTTATTTTTTTATTTTTTATTTTTTATTTTTTTAAATTGGGTTTAGTTAATAGGAAATCTGCATGTGAATCCTGGAAGCAATTTCTCCTGCTTTATTTGTCAAAAAAAGTGACAAAAAGACACTTTTTTTGAAAAAAAAAAAAGTGTCTTTAAAAAAAAAAAGAAAAAAAAGACACAAAGTAAAGTTGTTTCACTTTGTGCAAGTAAAACAACACAAATCTGACGTCGTAAAAACCATGTCAACAAGAAATGCTAAATGATCAAAGGGCGCTTCTTTATAAATTTTATTCAGGTTTTACGGTTTAAAATTGTCCCAAACAGCTTACAAAACATGTTATTTGACCATAATGCTAGATGACAGAAGAAGAAGAAGTCACTTTTATAAGTGATTTTCTCTGTACACCACCACCGAAGCGTATTTCAGATCAAACAAGATTTGATACGAACGTTAATTTAAGGGATTAAATTAAAGATTAGATTAAATCATTAACTGTTTAGTTTTTTATACACAGTCCTCCATCTCAGAGCTTCGAAAGTAATGGGACAATTGACTGACAAGCAGTCTCATGGCTGTGTGAAGCCTGTCCCCTTCCTATTTCACGACAAATTAAGAGGATAAAAGACCTGCAGTTGATTCCAAGTATTGAACTACCCTTTCTGTCTATGTGAACTCTTTATGTGAAGTCCAGTTAGAGTGAAGGGTGAATTGTAGGGATTGTAATCCGCTAGTGTTTATTGATGATGTAATTGCTGATAGAAGTAACAGGATGAATTTTGATGTGTACTGAGCTATACTCTCTGCTCAGATTCAGTCACATGCTGGAAAACTGATCAGACACTGCAATGGATAATGACCCAAAGCACACTGCAAAAGAGTTTCTCAAGGCAAAGACAATGGGATATTTTTCAACGGCCAAGTCAGTCACCTGATCGAGCGTATTTGAAGAAAGACCCAGAAACAAGCTATACTTATATTTTAAACGATGTTTGTAGCCCCTAAAATAGGGAGTCATTGTAATAAAATGGATACAATTCCTCAGCAATGAATGCTTTTGTTCAGTCATATTCTCATTGTTTGATTTACAATCCTCTGTAGTGGTTCACAGAGGCAAAGTTACAATAAATGTTTTACAGATGCATCTTTCATATGATTAATGAACAGCTCCGATGTCCGAATTCATATATGCTCAAACCTGCAGTTCCTGTGAGACTTTTTAGTGATGTTTCCATTACGGTTCATAAACCTGACGTTGATTTAGTTGTTATTACTGACCCTTGTGTCACTGTTGTGTAAACTGTTACATGCCAGAATCTGACCTTCAGAATCTGAACTCCAGGGGAGGTTTTAACACATTTAGGGAAATAAAGTCTCACACTGACCTCTTGTGTGAATTTAATTGCATTGCAGTGCACCTGCCCACATGAAGCGACAGACAAACTTTATTTGGCAAAGTTGTTTTTCATGACTCTGTGGGTGGTGAAAATTCATTCATCCAGGAGGTTTCCGTTTAAATGCTCATCTCTGGTCTGATCATCTTTTGTTGATGTTTATGCTCAGATCAATGTTTGTTAGAAGTCTCACTTTAACATAAAAAAATACAAAATATTAAACCAGAACAATAGAAGAATCAATTGTTTCTGATTATACTATGATTAGAAAACAATTTACTGTTGATATGAAAAGAAGGAACCACTCTACAAGCAGTCGTGAACTTTACAACATAAATGCATGAATATCCAAAGGGCAGTTTTGAAATGGATCACAAATTCACTGCAGCACAGTGTTACACTTGCTGTGTGACATACTGTGTATATGCAGCTCAGAGGCTTTTGCAGGTCTTGAACTCGTTGAGTGTTGCACTCCCCACGGGGGCACATAAGGAAGCCTAAAACGCCTACATCAGCAAATGAGAAGTGCTGAAAGATACAGAATCTGGGCCTTCACTTTGCTCTGAGAAGCACTCTGTAAATGGTTAACATGCTGGAGGTAAGAGAAAAACACCAACGAACAAAACACTCAATACAATAAAGGCATTCATAAGAGACCTACTTCTCCATGAGAGATGTCTGCGCCCAACCTCTTTGTTCACTTTCTTTAGTTTCCTAAATTAAAGCTGGCTTCAATCTGCATCTCTGGCTCCAAAAAGAGAAATAGCACACTACCACATTGAACTTGCAGCCAAAGCAACTCTTGGAGAGATTAAAGGACTGTTTGAATCGTGCCATAAAACACTGTTTCTCAAAGTGATGTCAGGGGTTCCCTAGGGCTCCAGGACCCATATCTAAGTGGTCCAAAGAAAAATGTGCAATAAATTATAGAATTGTGCTGCAATATTAAAAGGTGCATGTCTGAAGATTACAACACAAAATACTGTGCTCTTTACTCTTTACTACCTACATTATCTTTGGGGCAATACAGACTTATATGAATTATATGATCATGAGACATCACCTCACAGTGTCTGTGGAAAATATTGGAATCACAGAAGCATAAATCATAGTAATCCTTTATTATAGTACATGTTGTGAAGCGTCCGTGGAATCAATTTCTTTCTTTGAAGTTATCCCTGACCCAACAATGTCTGAGAATCCTGTGTGAATATTCACTGTGAATATTTAAAGTGAGAGAAACTGAAGTTGGGTGCTTTAGACATCAGATGTGAGAATCAAACATGGATTATTTTGTGAGCAGATGTACCTGCTGAATGACACAAGTTGCAACAGACCTGTAACTGCATTTCAAGAGTTTTGTACAGCACTGTGCAAAAGTATTAAGCCACCCTTCATTTCTTTATATTTTGCCAGGAAAATTGAAAACGTGCAAACAAATGTGGAAATACAGTGTATAAAGCAAAACAGAGTTTGTACAATTCTAATGAGCTTTAAAGGCCATATTTGGTATGTTGATGTTGATAGTACAGTACTCTACTGTGTGTTTTCCTTTGCTTTAAAAAAAAAAAAACTTGCTGTACTACATTAGTTGTCTGTTTGGCATTCATAATTCCAACTGTTTTTCATTCAAATCCACATTTAAGTCCCAAGCATGACAGAGCCTCCGCCGTGTTTTACAGCTGCTGTAGACACTCACCGTAGTAGAAGTAGAAAAGGTCTATAAAAGAATCATGAACCATTTAGCCTACTGTTGTTCCTCCTTACCCATTTTTGAAAAAATTTCATCTTTGACATTTTTTGTAGATTCAGCTATAATAAATTAGAACAGATCACATGACAGATGTCTCAAAACAGATGTCCCAGTTTTAACACTTGAAATGCTTTCTTTGTTCTGTTGGGAATAAAATATGGATTTATGAGATTTACAAACAGTCTCAACTTTTTGGAATTATGATGATATTTACGCTAATTATCTTATTAGCGTAAATATAAGTAAATTTTCCTCTGGGGTAGGCTATAGTGAAATTACAAGTAAAAGTAAACTGGAAAAATTAAGTGGTTATTGCTTGTTTATTGTATATTTACTCTACTTGAGTAGGTAATTATATTTACTGAATAACTCTAACAAATAACGTGTATAGTGAGTACTTCTGCACATAATTCATAACACAGTTCTTCAATGCATGTATGCCTTTAAGGATTATTTTAATGTTATTGTGGTGTTTGAGTACAGGAATATGTACCGTTTTGATGTAAACCCAGACATCATGATGTAGCTTCAGAGATGCATCAACATAATTTCCCTTTTTGTTTTCTTCTCTTTATCTGTTTTTAATAAAATGACCGAAATTTTTGCATAAAACTGAAAGGTGAAAGGAAAATATGTGAAAGGCAGTGCTGGCCTGGGGAAAGAAGTAGACTTTTAGGACACACTAGGCTGGTGCTACATAGGTTGTTGTTGAGTATTAGTTGTCTGTGATGTTTGCAAACTCTGTTTTGCATATCAAACTCAATGCAAATGCTCAATTCAAGCGCAAAGAAAAAGAGAGATGGAAGTGGAAAAGCAGTGCACAGAAGGCCAACTGTGATAAAGTCTGTAAAGGCAAAGATTAGGGATCCGAGGTGTTTCTGGAACAGGGAGATAAACTACCTTAAGGCTTCTTTTTGAGAGTTAGGAATACTTTATCTGCAATTTTGTGTGAGTTGAACTTACGACTAAATAATTCTGCATTTTTGGTATGTCTACACAAAATTTCTTTCTCCGACTTCAAAAACAAACTAATCAAGCGCTGACGCCGAAGTGATAGCAAGGCTTGTTTGTGTGCTACAGTTAGAACAGCAGGGCTTTTTTTTTGCAACTGTGGCTTGCTTTTTCAGGCCAGGAAAGTCCTCCTGCTTTCCTCTTAAGTACTCTAGTTCATTGATTTAATTGGTGCAAGTTAGCCCATGATACAGTGATAGACAGATGGTTCATCTAATCACCTGTCAGTGCTCTGTTTTTGCCAAGGAGTTTCCAATTGGAGATTTCCCTGGTGCTCCGTGTAGCAACCCATCTGTATGTCATTCAGGCTGTATGCCATTTTTTCCTCTATTATACTTGGATTTTCCAACTATTTCTTGTATATTAATCTTGATCCCTAGGCATGTCACTAAGATTTTTTTCTTACATAATCCTACTTTATCTCCTGTGAAGTTAACTTCTAATCTTCTTCTTTCAGCTACTTCCCTCAGGGGTCGTCACAGCATCCCCTCATCTGTCTCCATCTCAGGCTATCCCTAGCATCCTCCTCTGTGATCTTTTTCTCTTCCTCCATCTTTAACATCTGTTGTCAGTATATCCACTATCAGTCCTCTGCACATGGCCAAACAATCTGAGCCTTGCCTCTCAACCTTTGCCTCCAATCTGCTAAAACTAAGCGGACCATTCATTCACACTCATTTCCAACCTTGTCCATCCTGATCACTCCCAATGAAAATCTGAGCATCTTCAACTCTGATAACTTCAGCCTCCTTTTGTTTATAGAGCCATGATTTCCAAAACATGCATCATTGCAGGTCTAACTGTTAAGTTTAAACCTTCTCTTTCACTCTTACTGCTGCCACAAATCACCCCCAACACTCGTCTCCATCTGCTCCACCATATTTGCACTCTGTTTTTCACCTCATGTGCACTGTCCATTGCTTTGGATGATTGACCCCACCTATTTAAACTTGTCCACCAGCACTACTTCTACTCCTTGCATCTATATGTGTCCAGCTGTCTGTCTCACATTCATACACATATGTCTTGCTTTTACTGACTTTCATTCCTCTTCTTTCCAGAACATGCCGCCACTTCTCCAGGCTCTCTTCCACCTGCTCCCTACTCTCACTAAAGATCACAATGTCTTCTGCAAACATCATAGTCCAGTGACATTGACACCATGTGAAGTTTAAGGATTATAAATGGGATTGAAATGCAGAATTGTGTTTGTGAGATATCATCGCGAGAAACATGCCTGTATTATTTGTTTTAGGTTTAGGAGCCTTTAAATATCTATCAAATATCTTTCTGCTTAAGCATCTACAAAAAAGGCAAACAGTGCATCACAAGTAGACACATTTGCATCTTTAATTAGATTTCTGGTGAAATGTTAGTTTTTGTTCATTTATTTGTTTGTTTGAAAACAGAGGAAAGTGCTCTCAAACTCCTGAGTCAGAGTTCGGTGAATTCAGAGTATTTTAAATGATAAATTCTAGTGATTTATTTCTTTTTTGCTTTGGTGTTTTTGATTTTACCCATCAAATAATATTCCATTAAATCCTAAAGCTGTTTAGGACAACTTCTACAAGAATTTGGCAGCGTAATGCTTTTGCTGGAATTAAAAATGGCTCAGGAAAATGACAGGTTGCATAAGTATGGAATTTTAAATCTGTACTGAAAACATGCACTGGGTGACTCAGGCTGAGAGAGCACTTGTCTGTGCCAGACAAACTGTAGGCCAGCATTTCGAAGTCAGAGAGGGCAAATGCAAATAAAAACCAATGTTAAGCCTGTAAAAAGCACTCCAGTGAGATTGGTTGAGTTTAACACACACACAAAAAATAGTTCTGCTCACAATGCTCAAATATTAACACATCCACACAAATAATGACAAATGGAAACGTATTTACCACACACTGATGTAGAAAAGCTTTGCCTGGTGTGTGTTTATTTGTATGTGTCTGTATTATGCAGGGCTAGGACCACTTGACCACTCTAAGCTGAAAGGTTTCACCGTGCTGACTGCAATTTTTCTGCACCTACACTCAGCAGCCGGTTTTGAAGTTACACTGTTTCAAACAGAAGTCTCGCTGTTCTGGAGCTGAACAGTGAGCTGTGACTTTACGTCACATCGTGTAGCACCTTCAAGGAAAATCACGAATGCATTCACAATAATTGCTTCCTCTGACGCAGCACTCAGGAAGCACAAAATCTCAATATTCTGAGCCTTTTGCAAAATCTACCTGCTTTAAATGGCAAAAAAATTCTAAATATAAATTGAGATTTTTGTGCTTTGCAAGAGTTGCTGCTTTTTATTATGTAAAGCTGCTATAGGAACTGTAGATTTTAGGGTCTTGGGCATGTAACAGACTGAGATGAAATTAGCTGTTTCTGATATATTTTTAAAGTCTGTGAACCACTGGAATGACCACGACTTCTAAATTGATTACTTTAAATATGTTGTTTGATCTTTTTTATGCCACAGTCAAAGTCCAAGCTGAAAACCCTGAATCCTACACTTCCCCTAATGAAGCTTTTTTCTCTATACAAACTCCCACACCCCTCAAACACAGCAGCACCAGTTTGCAATGCAAGCTCTCTCATATAAGCTTCTTTCTAAAAATGTTCCCCCTGAGCCACAGAAGACATTATTTTCACATGAGCACGCCTCCTCATTACAAGCGAGCTGACCTTCAGATTCGGTACTGTATCTGTCGAATGGCTTTTTAACTTAGTCCTGATTTAATGGTTTCTTAAACTGCTGTCCCAGCCCTAGCATTTGTATGTGTGTACTGTATTTTTGTGTGAGTGCTTTGACCCTCCTTTATCTGTCTGAGACTGCTCAGGTCACTTGGGCCAGCTTTAGAAACTCACTGGAACCTGGAAGCAAATAGATGTTAACAATTTAAACTCCTGGCAAAGTCGAAAAGCTCTGGTCCTCAGACTGGATCACAGCCCAGCGAAGCGAGAGGCAGCGGAAGCCTGGTTGGCTGCCATTAAGAGAAGCCAAGTGTGTTTGGCAGATAGTGAGTGCAGCCAGCACTGTTGACAAGGGCCTGCTAAGTGGCCTGAACCTTCTGCAAAAGAACAGGAAGGATCAATAGGAAAACTCCTACACTACAGCAGTAGAAGCACTTGCATGGCTCTTACATCCCTCTTGACATCATGAATGATACTAGACTGTCTTTGTGTTTGGATGTATGTGACAGAAAGATAATTGAGAGAATTATATTTTTTTCCCTTTACCGGATGAGCAGTAAAAGAAAATACACATATCTGCATGTTTTTTTTTGTTTTTTTTAACAAGGAACACGCACACACACACACACACACACACACACACACACACACACAAAGACAG